>VZTH01005812.1:306309-352534 GCA_013397815.1 Aleadryas rufinucha
TTTATTTTTTTTTTTTAATTTTCTTATTTTACTCCTTGAAGTCACTTATCTGGTATTAACATGGAGCAATTGTGAAATTATTGAATCTTAAGATATCTGTGAATTAGAACAAGTTGTTTGTCCCATCTCATTATATAAACACAGCAAATGGATGTTTTAGGGCTCAGGTTAGTTGAAGGCAGAACATTAATTCTGTATGAAGGCATCTCGTCAGCTTTTGTGAGGTTCAAAAAAATACGGAACTTTCTGCACAAGACAATAAACCAAAATATATTCTGGTAAGGAGAAATGTTACAATATAATAGCTGTCATTTCTACTGTGGGAAAATTGAGTGACTGATTAATAATTTATTATATGGCAAACTAGAATTTAAAATTTGTTTACCTAGTCATCCTCTGGGGTCTTAAAACTACATATTTGTATTCATCTGTTTGCTTCTACCTTTTTCAGTGAGACATTCTGGGAACCAGTGACAACAGTCCTTTTCTCAATCCCTTCCTCTGTTTTGCTGTCTGCCAACACCTCATTGTCTCAATTGTGTTAGGCTCTTGTGACCCTCCTCAAGACAACTTTGTAGGCAAATAAATTACACAGAGCTCTGTGCTTTTATCAGGTATGCAGTTTGACAGTTTTGATGATAAAGCCCCAAAAGGGAAAACAGCCTGCAGGTCTTTGCGCTATTGTAAAATGACAGAAACAATGTAATTAGGTTAAGGATTCTAGAACATTAACCACAGCATTGTGTAGGAAAACTTCACAAGCTTAATAGGATCATATTTGATGATAGTTCTATATAGGTAAGTTATAACACTTCTACAAGTTATAACACTATCTGTAGATAAGTAGTAACCTTCACATTTGAGGATAAAAAAAATAGTTTCCAAACTCAAATATAATAAGTGTTAACTTGGTCAAAAGACTCGTTTGAACATATGTTTGAACATATAGGCCTCCCTCTATTTTTTTCCCCATCTAGATAAGAAATAATTAGAATTTACTTTTACTTATGTCTAATTTAAGAAGAGCAATAGAGAGTTTTGATTAATATAACACAACAATGAACAGTTCAAATAAAGTGAATAACTCAAGAATGCTTTAACTACTATATATTCACAGTGCTTTTGCTGAGTCACAGCACAAATAGAATATAGATTTGAGGAATTCAATCTCAGCTTTAACAGAAAACATGCAATTCCGAATCAAGTTTCCCAGGGCCATAGTAATTCCCTAAATATTCAGGTTCACAAAACTTTGGAGGACTCCTTGGTGTTTGAAGAAAGACATGACCTTTTACATCAAACAAAAGATTAAAATCCAAAGACTTCAGATCTCAGGATTAGTAATCAGTACAATGTGAGTGAGAACACTCTGGCCAGAGGAACAATCAATCAGTCTTCAGTGTGGGAGCAGGTTTCTTCCAGCTGGGGCTGACCATTATCTCAGGTAGCAGCAGTGAACATGCAGCTGCTGTAGCAGCCAAATGCTGTGGCCAACAAGCGACAAACCACTGCTGGAAAATATGTTCAGTGCTCAGTATGCATGAGCACTAAGACTACACACGAGCAAGAGCACTTATATACCATTGCTCGAACTACATGTGCCCACTGCAGTGTAAACCTAAGTCAGCTTAGACTTCTGCTTTGGACATTTTTCAGAAATGGTGACTGTATAATACTACTGAAAAAGACAGCAGTTTAAAAAATCTGAGGTGTCTTTCCAGTTAAAAGACATTTCAGTGCAATAAATGTGAAAATATTGAATATATCATTTACAATGTGATCTTTTTCAATTTTTCCAGCCAAACATGAAATAAGATGTGGCTAGATTCACTCCCTTATCTGCATCCTGAGAAATGGGTAGTCTCAGACATTGTGTATCTCCCGTGGTGTTACGTGCCCCAAATAGAAACATGCAAAGAGCACCTGAAGAATGTTGAATTTCAAAAATTACTAAACCTCCTTACTGGAGAAATTTAGAATATACATAGACTTGAGAATCCAAAGCAATCATATTATTGAATAATACACACATCAAATTCAGACATAGGAAATTATGTGTCAAATAGTAATTCACTTTTAACAAGGTGTGCCATGTCAGCTGTCCCCAAATTAGGAGACTAAATTTGCCTGAGACCATTCTCCAGTGCTGAGGCCAGCTGCCACTGAACAGCTTGGATACATAATATTAAACTTTCTTATCCTTTGAAACAGGCTCATACACCAACTTCCAGTTGGGAATGATTCCTGGAAATGATCACTCTAACTCGCAGACTGCACCCACGAATGACCTGAGAGACAAGCCAGAGGCACACAAGCTATTGTTCTGTTTGGTGATACAGGATGCTCCTGGTCACTACTTAATTTACAACTATAGATACAGCCTACAGATCCTCTATTTTCATCATCTAAAGTGTAAATAGCACCAAAAAGTGTGATCATGCAAGATTAATTCAAATAAAAACTTTACAAATTAGGTGAGTTACTTTTGTTTATTTTGCAAAAGTATGTACAAAGCTTGGTATAACTCTTAGGGTGAATGAAAAAAGCAACATCAGCTCACTAATAAAACCCACCACACTGGACATCAAGAGTACTATTTCAAAGTGAAAAGAATTAGGTATCAAGATTCTATGGGAACCTTTAAAAATTCTGATAAAGATGTCTTAAGGAAATGTTCTACATTGCAAATATATACCTCAATTAGTGCTATTTTACCTGGATTGTCTGTATATGAATGTTTGCTTGAGTTTCCAGATCACATTCACCACACTATTAAGTCAAATATTCTGTCCTAAACAGAGAATGTTCTCAGACTTTCAGATTTTAAAACAACACAGAAAGCAATTGCTGACAAATACGACATAACCCTCTTAGAAGAGTCTTATGGTTGGTATTTAGCCAGACATGTAAGATGCAACTGTAAAAATAATTTCTTTGCACTATCAGGCAAAAAACCCAAAAAAACAAAAAAAAAAAAACAAATTCAATGGAAACCAAACAAACAAAACAAGGAGACAAATGGAAAAAGCCCAAACTGCTAAACCTCCATGAGGAATGGAATTTAAAAAATATCTTCTGCCTAATTTTGACATAAAAACTTCAAAAGGAGGTGCTGTTTAGAAGGAAAAAACAAAACAAAAAGAAAGAAAGAAAGTCTGCCAAATGTTTCAGGTATCTGTAGTTGTGTATATCTATATTTGTAGGAAATAATCTTTTGAACAATAATTTTTGCTCAGCGCTTACTTTGCTAACATTATTTAACCTTGATATTCTTAGAAGCTATCACTTTGCTTTAATTTTCCCAGACTTACAGTTCCACTGCTGTTTAATCTAAGCCAGAGACACTTCCCATCTCCTGTCTTCTTTATGCTAGTACTAGGACCTATGCAGCCAGAAGGTTCTAAATGGGTTCAGTTGTCCTAATTTTCCTTCATCTGGGTGAGATCTTGGATCTACTTTATCGTGTTTCCAAATATCCATCACAGCTAACACAAGTGGGCTGAAAAACACTGCCAGAAACAAGGAGAGAGAAGGAAGATAAGGCTAAAGTGGAAATAGGGGTAACCTTCTTATTGCAGTAGCTTACTCAGTTGCTTCATGGCACTTGCCTTAGTTCAAGTAAATTTCAAGTTTATTAGCATGTTTTTTATGCTCTTAAATCCTTCATCAGAGAAAATTGTTCAGCTTCCCATCAAAAATTTTCTCCCTAAGAAGGAGTGACAGTAAAATCATAGCATCAGCTCTTGTTTTATTTTACTCTTAGAATAGCCTTTATGCATAATGTAATTTGAACTTATTTAAACCAATGCAATAACTTATTTGTAAACAAATAGTAGTTAAATGAGTACCTTCAATGGCAAATATTTATGACCAAACTGAGAGTTTGCATCGTGCCCAGACCTTAAATTAATATTCATTACAGTCTCCTCAGAGGTGTTTCCTCTGGACTGAAAATGTTCTGGAAACAAGAGTTACACAAAACTTATGGGGAGACAATATCAAGTGAAGTTCAGGTAGACAATATTCCCTAGTTTTCCCTTGTCTACCAAGCCAGTCTTTTCATCATAGAAATTGATCCAGTAATTCAATATTACAGTGCAACTAGAACTTCAGAGAGACACCTGAGCATCTCCACAAAGAATAAATATATTATTGTACGTATCAGGATTCCTCAACATAATGAGCAATATAGAAAAGAAAAGTATATTAAAATCTTCCTTTTTTCATAGAACCTTGGTTTACTGGAATGTTTCCTTTCATTTGTTACTATACTTGCAAGTCTGCAAGTTCAATTGGCTCACTCCAAGTTTCCTTTCATAATACAAGTCAAATATTTCAGACCTGTAGGAATGCACACAAGGGAGACCGCCTTTACTTTTTGCTTTATTAAAACACCAGCAAGGCCCCATCAAAACCTTAGTGTCTCACTGGAAAGCTCAGATGTTCCCACACTGTTCAGCTGGGATTGAAAGGTGAACCTGAAAGACAGATATGTAACAGGTAGAATCTTGTGATGAACAAAAACTGGTCCAAGCACAATAAAATCATAATCTTTTGAAAAATTAACTCCTATGAGCTCCCTCCTCTCCCCAGCTTTATTTAAAGGAATATGTTTGCTAATTTTCAGACTTATGCTTGCAGAATTTTTTCCAGTGATTGCAGCTCTTCAGCTGGCCCAGATCTTGGCTCTGAAGAGACATTCTGGGTTCCCTGCAGGGTTGATAAAAAGATTACCCAGCTCCCAGGATAATGGGAATTGGATAGAGGCAATGGATATGTTGAGGAAATTTGAGAAGATAACAGAGCCATGTTTCCTTTTTTGGAAAATAAATAGATTCTTGAACAATAGTGGGAACTGATGTAAAGAAACTTGGGGAATTTATAAGAACTACAAAGCAGAAAGAAAAAGATGGAGGGGAAGAAGACCTCAAGAACTGGAAGGGAAAATTTGGCCTAGGTCCAAATGGGTGTCAAGCACCAAGCAGAAGCAAGTACATATAACAGAGTCAGACTAGGAGGCAGCTGACACCTGGGGGAAAGGCTGATGGAGTAAAAGGGGCATCATTAAGTGGAAAGAGGATTTTCTACATACAGGAAATAGAAAGACCAGCGTATGAGGAAAATAGTCTTTGTAAAATGAGAACAATGGAATAGTGAAGAAAAAAGTAACATGGGAAAGAGATAGGCAGGTAGAAAGCCCCAGGTATATAAAAAATGAGATTTCAGCTTGTAGTGAATGCTATCAGCAAGTTTCATAACATCTGGCAAAGCAGATAACATCCACTCATGGATGCTGTTTTCTTCCATTCAAGGTGCTGTGAGCTGGAGCTGGCAGTCACCCCATGGTCCAGGATACTTGCTTCAAAATGCCTTGTTAACATACACAATACTGTATTAAAAGAATTGCTGATTTCATTTTGTGTGCACAATTCACTCTAACAACATTTTTGCACGCATCTTCCATAGAACTACCACTTCCTTTTGTTCCCAAGAGGGGCATGTCTCATTAAATGGGCAGCTTTTACATAGTTTATTTTTTTTTTTCAGTTTCTTTTATAAGTCTTATTTATCATGCACTGTTTGATTCCACTTTGAAGAAAGACATACTGAATTGTTGATTTCCCTAGGGCTTTTCACTGCCCCAGCATTATAGCATTTGAAGACTTTGCCTGTTGACATATATCTTTACAGCACCTTCTAAGTGAGGAAACACTCTAATCTCAGTTTGCAGACAGAACTCTAAGGATTTCTAATAATTCTGTGTACCCATTTTGATAGAGATTGCTGTTTACAGATCATACATTCCAAGCCCAGTTTGAATAGATTCTTATATTGCAACTTTGAGCATTCAGCCATTGGCAATTAATCTTTAGATTAGTTTAGAATCTCAAACTGGTCACCCTAATATGAACGACACCCTCCAAAATGTTTAGGCAGGTTTCCTAGCATTGCAGGTACTGACACAGACACTGGAGGGATGTAAGTTTGTCCACTTTCGTGACTTTCTGTTTTGTGGGCTATGAAATTGTCTATTGCCTTCATAAATACTTCTTGGCTGCACAGTAACGCAGGCTGAAACAAATTGATTGGCTCGTAACATTCACCATGGATTTTCGTTCATAAATATATTCAATACATTATTTCTAACTGCTGGGTTTTTTCAAAGGAAGCCAAGGCGGGTAAGGATTGCCATTTAAGAAATTTTAGAATAAGATTAATATTAGGAATCCTATGCAGATATTTGAAAACATAGATAGACAACCACACAAAACAAATGCTTATGTTCCGAACTAGTTAATTCTGTGATTCTGTGATTCTGTTCCATACAGAGTCAGTCAACTGAAACTTCTTAGCCTTTCTCTTCTATGAGAGAAAAGGAAGAAATGAACAACAAAAAGAAGCGGGGCAATGTATTATTAGATAAAGAAATAATTTCTCTCCCCCAAATAGTAATTGCATAACAGTGAGAAGATGAAGCTAAATACACAGAGCTTCCCTTCATGACTGGACAGGTCTTTAAGGCATATTTAATCAATGCAAGTGTGGATATAGATGTATAACTACACAAAACTATCATGCTAGAAAAAAATATCTATACAAAGCAAAAGTAGCTCCAATTAAAAAAATACCTTGTCGCTAGTAGGGATTTTTTCCTACTTATGTATTTTTCCTCTACATATGAATTATGCATATCTTCTATATTTAATATGGCCACTTAATAAGGAAAATGCTGCTATTAAGATCTTTTTGAAAATATATGCTGATGTATCCCTAGGAAAATGCACTGCTTCAATTAAACCCTGATACTCTCATCTTCAACAAATCAGATTTTATAACAGCATAATTTCAAGCCCTTTTTTTTAACATAAAACAGATTACAGGAAGTTTGGATTTTCTCATTTGAACTGCTCATGGCAACAAGCAAGTGCATGTAGCCTACAGACTAATCATACAATATAAGGCTACAGAAACCTGAGTCTTCCTTGCCTACTTTCACCTGATCTAGATGGCACTGATAATGTGTACCTGTGAGGGTCTATATTTTCATCTATAGCTTAAGTCTAAGAATCTTCTAAATCTGATAGTGCTGGGAAAGACTAAAGTATTAAGAGATTCTGTCAGTTTCTCTGACTCTTTTCAGAATTTTCTGCCTCACTTTTTGGCAAATCTTATTTCCATCCATGAGAATGCACTTTAATCCAGATGCCTGTTCCCTACCCCTGTTACAATTTTTCAGTAAGATTATTCAACTGCAAAGAGAAATTGATTTGTACTAGTACTGCACCTGTAAACTGATGTAAGAGCAGGAACTACAAAAATTACAAGCTTCCACAACATAAGAAATGCTACTTGTTGGGGAAAAATTAATACAAAGATGTACAGAGCAAAGTCTGTAAACATTTACATCTCAAAAAGTCAAGGGAGCTGGATAACCTGCTTTGTTTTCATACTTTCTTGTCTTACATTTTCATTTTTATGCTGGAAGTTTAAAAGATTTTAAGAGTGACTTGCCTATGGGCAAAAGAAGTCAAAGAGTATAGCAAATAATTTGACTAAATCCTGCATAAGAGTTTATTCTTATGGAAACATTTTACCCCATCAGACAACAAAAATCAAATACAAAGCCAGTCATCTGTCATGGTTCATCTCTCTTGCATCCTCCTGTCACCCTTCACTATCATCTTAGAATAGTTTGGCTTAGAAGGTACCTTAAAGATCATATAGTTCCAACCTCCATTCTGCATACAGAGACATCTTTAACTAGATCAGGTTGTTCAAAGCTGCATCCAACCTGACCTTGAACCCTTCCAGGGATGGGACATCCACAATTTCTCTGGACAACCTGTTCCAGTGTCTTACTGATCTCACAGCAAAGAATTTCTTTCTAATATCCAATTTAAACCTACCCTCTTTCAGTTTAAGGCCATTACCCCCCATCCTATAATTACAGATCTTAAATAAAATTTGTCCCCATCTTTCTTATAAGCCTCCTGTAAGTATATATCTAAACTGCTATAAGGTCTTCCTGGAGCCTTCTCTTCTCCAGGCTGAACAACACCAACTCTCAAACTTTCCTCATAGGAGAAGAGTTCTATTCCACTCATCATTTTCATGGCATTCTTGTGGACCAACCCTAACAGGTCCATATATTTCCTGTGTTGAGGCCCACAGAGCTGGATGCAGTAATCCAGGTGTGGTTTCAGGGGACAAGAGTAGATGAATAAAGTCTCCTCCCTTGACCTTCTAGCCATGATTCTTTTTAATGTATCCCTGCATCCCAAGATAGAATTGGGGTTCTGGGCTGCAAGTGCACTTTGCTGGCTGATGTCTAAATTTTCATTTACCACCAACCCCAAGTCCTTCTCTGCAAGGCTACTCTCATTCAGTTCTTCACTCAGTCTGCATAGATACAGGAAATTACTGGACCTAGGTGCAGGACTTTGTATTTGGCCTTCTTGAATTTTGAGGTTTTCACCATTCTCAGAATTGCCATGGTCCCTCTGGATGGCAAGGTCCCTCTAGCGTATCAACTGTACCACTCAGGATGGTGTCATCTGCTGAGGATACACGTAATCCCACTATGTCAGTGATGAAGATATTAATAGTACTGGTCCTGTGGTAGCACAGATTCTTTCCCATGGGAATTTTTCTCTTCTTCTCCCTGTGTTCTATAAATAAAGATAAGGTTTGGATGTTATTGAAACTGTCTCTGGAAAGATGGACAGTTCTACCTGGCCTATGGGCCTAGGGGGAGGTTTTGAATTGACCCAATCAGAGAAACTTTTAAAAGTCTATATAAGTTTTAGAATTAAATAATAAAATCAGAATTCCGCCTCACCCGATCCGGTCTGGTTCCTGCACTCGGCTAGCGCTCAACAGCGACACTGGTCCCAGTACAGACCCCTGCGGGCGTCGCTCCTGTTGTGCATTAAGCCATTGAGTAAAACTCTTTGGATATGACCAGACACCCAATTTCTTATCCAAAAAAGAGAGACCATCAAACCCATATATATCCAATAATAGTGACAAGGATGTTTTGTGAAACACTGTTAACCTTATAGAAGTCAAGATTGATGACATCGGTTGCTCTTCCATTATTCACCAGCGCAGTCACTCCATCACACATATTTAGGAAGAAAGAACGTAAAAGTTCAGTTGGAAATCCTAGAATTGTTCCTGACACCTCTCTTCCCTTCTTACAAATGTCATGACTTTTTCATCCAAAAGAGGCAAAAAATTATCCATGGTAGTAAAATGTGAAGCAAATCATCAGAAATTCACCTACTAAATCTACAGCAGACAATAAAGAATGACATGAGGACAACAAACTAGCTGTAATATCAAGACCAAAATCAAGCATTAACCAAAAAAAGCACACAGTAAATACATTTCCAAGAGAAATTCAAAACAGTTTTACTTAAATTTACCTAAACTACAATTATTAATTTCACTGTTTTCAAAATTAAGAAGCCCTACAGACTCTGGTCTCCCGGCTAGTTCAGTAACATATCAGTAGAAGTCTATTAGACTGAACCCTTTCCACAATAACATTCTATTTTTACCTTTATTTGCAACAACTTTTTGGCCAATCATATTTCAGTACTTTCATAGGATCAGTACAACATTGATTGCAAGAGGTTGGGTAGGCCAACCTTCCACTCCAAACAATATAATAACCAACATCACAAACTAAGTACGACTTTGCCTGTCTTCAAAACTTTCAAGGATGATGTGTCAACAACCTTTTCCTATTCTGCACTGTCTTCACAGCATTTTTACCAATGTCCAGTCTGAGCAGTGTCAAGTCATTTTTTTTGGCTGTTGTTCCCTCTTCTATTGTCTGGCACTACCACAGAGAGACCAGCACTATCATCTTTGTACATCCCCTTTCAGACAGTTGCAGTCTGCTACCAGGTGATTCCTCAAGCTCCTCTTTGTCAATCTCGGCAAGCCCAGTCCCCCACTGCCAGCCTCTCCTCTTAGCTTGTGTGTTTCGTGCCCTTACCCGTCTTAAACTTGCATATGGGAACCTCCCATTATTGCTATTGACTTTCAATTAATCAATTGTTGAAAATACACACAACATCATGAAGTTAATTCCATTTATACTTTGAGATGCATTATATTAGGATGACATGAGCACGCTAATAATAACAAATATGCTTCAAAAAACTAATGAATGTTTCAGAACATAGAAATCAGAATAGTTTATTCAAAGATGAAAGAGAATGGGAATTATCTTACCTTCAAGTCTTTACTCTTTAGTAGGGATATTCCTTTAACTTGGGATATACGGCAACATTGTTATTCATCCATTCACCTAAGCATTCCTTAATTATAAGCCTAATATCTTCCAATGACAGAAGTGCCCTAATTAATACATGAAACTCCACATCCCTTTGTTTAAAGGAAGTATAATGTTCAAGTTTTCAATTCATACATTGCATTACTTCCACAAGTGACTGTATCTCTTAACATGATTCTTCAAACTCATGATCTCAGCATATCATGGAATTATTGAGAAACACACATTGGTCACTATTTTCATGTGTGACCATCTGATTTCAAAAAACCTATTGTTCCACCTATAGAGTTATCAGGTGTCTGCAGTTTTATGTTGAAAAAAAAGAAATCTTTATTGCCTCTTTTTGTAATCTATCTGATAAATTAAAATAATAGGTATGTCCATTACCTATGGGTAATGGGAAAGAGTTCCATCTTTCTTTATAGACAGTATCAAAGAATCAAAACTACCGTTTTCTTTTTTCCAAGTACATCCCAAAGTATTTGAACATACAGAATTTTTTTCTGGTTTTAGTTCAGCAGAATTGCTTTATTGCTTATAAGAATTTATTTCCAAGTTCCTGGGTAGCAAGCTACATCTATGTGATTATCCAATTCCAGACTATGAAGAATACAGTTCTGGAACCTAATTCCAATTATTTGACTTATCAACAGTGAATTCTACTTAGTTTAAAGCTTTCATTTCAGATGACTGTGTTGAAAGAATTGTTTGGGGTTTTTTTCCAGTATGTCAAACACACCTAGTTTTTATTCTGTCCTCCAATTGAAATGAATAAGATACTTGCTTGTATATCAAAATAACAATAAATTAATATTCACTCTTTTTTAAATTAAATATTTTCTAATTATCCCTTCCATCCTGATACTGGTTTACAATTAACATGTTTAATTTCAAAGATCTCCAAATCAAGCTGTGTAAATGGATAATAAAAAATTAATATATTTTCCTACAAACGTTTTTACCAAGAACTCTTTCACACTGGGTTTAAAAACCTCCTTTACCTACTCTGCTGATTATACAAAATTTTGCTGGATACATACTGATTTTGTAGCCTAGTGTAAAATGAGGTCATACTGTCTAACCCAAAGCAAGATCCAAATTAAGGTAAGTTTTTCTGCACTTTCTTCCAAAGTCAGACATATAAAGGTCTAAGTAAAGACAAAATTTTGGAAATAGTTGTGCAAATATTCATGTGTCTTCTCTGTAAGATCAGACATTAGTTATCTTCATGGAATTAAACCCTAAAACTACAGCAGTCATAAAAAGTTTATGAACTAGATTTTTAAGACTATGTAATTGGTCATTTGGATCCCATTGCCTGCAGTGTTATTTTTACAGAAAAAAATGAAATCAGTATTAGGATCCAAAATAGCAATAGGTCTTACCACCGCTGTTATGAAACTTGTTAGAAGAAATGTAGCATTAACTATTATAAGATCTTGTAAGAAACATCCAACTTTATATTTCTTGATTTTTTTGGGTGGTTGCGTCATTTTGGTTTTTGGTTTGGTTTTTGGTTTGGTTTTGGGGTGGTTGTTTTTTATTTTTCCATTTGTTTGGTGGGTTGGTTGGTTGGTTGGTTGGTTGGTTTGTTTGTTGGATTGGGGTTTTTTCCTCCCAGGAAAGCAAGCTTTCCTCAAAATCCAAGAAAGAATGACTTCATAATGACCTACAGAAAATAGCTTTCCCGGTGCATCTAATCTCTGTGTTGAGCAGGCTCCAGGCTGTGGTGTGACTTGTACAGCTCAGTGCTTGCCTTTCTCTAGATGAGGAGAGCAGATTGAAACTCTGAAAATGTCTCAGGTGAGAAACATGCCGAAAAAAGGGTCTCCAAGTCTGTGGCACTCACACAAAACCAATTACATTAAAACCGTTAAAAACTTTCCAGGCTTTAAGCTGATGTAAGCAGTTTAGGTTATATCCTTCAGTCCTCTTCTCACAAGTCTTGTAAAATGAGAAGTAGTCTGACCAGTGTTTTTTGCTATTCAAAGTTGCTCACCAAAATAATTATGCAACAGATGGAGTTACATTTGTCTTCAAGTAAAAGGAAAAGACACTCAATTCAGCACTGGAAGAGGTGTTAGAGGACACCAAGCACTGAGAATGAAGCATTTATTTAAAAGAACTGAACTGCTCAAGAGTTTTTGTTGAAGTATTGTAAATACAATCCCATGTCTGTTTTTTCTAATTTTTAAAAATCCATTACATGAGTAAAAAATTATGTGAGCTAGTAACTGAACAAATTCTATGAGATATTCTTACGTAGCTTTGAAAAGGAAGGAAAACAGTACTGCAAGGGAGGATTTTTGAAAAGCCAAAATATTTTCAAGACTAATAAATTAATAAAACACCAAACTCCAAAATATTGATTTTGTTGAAGAAAGGATTAACCACAGGATTTTATTCAGATTTTAGTTTTCCCATATCAAAAATATGTTATGACCTCATTGGGGAGCAGGAGAAGAGTGTGAGGAGTCCTCTCCCTGACGAGAAAGAAGCAGCAGAGTCAATGTGTGATGAACTGACCATAGTCTCGATTCCATGTCTCCTGAGCCTCTGGCAAGAAAAGGTGGAGAAATCAATCCCTGTGAAGAAGGGAGTGGTGGAGGCAAGGTGTTTGAAGATTTACTTATTATTTCTCGTTACCCTACTCTGATTTGACTGATAGTAAATTAAACTAATTTCCCCAAGTCAACTCTGGTTTGCCCATGATGGTAATTGGTGAATAATCTCTACCTGCCCTTATTTGACCCATGAGCATTTTGTTATCCTTTCTTTCCCTTGCCCAGCAGCTTTGGCAGGCATGTGATGTCCAGCCAGGGTCAATTCCCCACTGTGCTTTAAATAAACATTAAAGATGCCACTTCTTTTTCTTCTAGGCCTTTATTCACACCCCCACCCCCACACTCCCACCATAATTAGTACCATCTACAAAAGATTACATGAACTTATTTTCCTGAAGATAATCTTTGGTTTAGGAACTAACATTGTCTTTGAATTTATACAGTGCATTCAGAGAAACTACAGATACACTGACCAAGGCATAGATACAAACAAGGAGAAGAAATTCAATCCTGTTAAATCATTTTTTCAGGGAATGAAAAAAGTAATTTGGAAGCAGCAAAGTCTTATCTACAAATAAATCAGAAAAACCTCATAATTTTTCAAATTTGAAGTGACAAAAGTGTCTGTTTTGAGGTGAGCATGGATATCTGCTGTATGCTGGAGACATCACCACAGGAACAGCTATCATTGTCACTATCTGACACCCAGAAAGAGGCAAGATACTGCTTAAGTGGGCTTTTTGGCATCTTCACATGCATTTAAGAAGGCTGTGAGAAGAAGTGCTTTAGGACAACCAGAAGCTTCCATTTGGACAAAGACAGATTAAGCGGTTTAGAGAAAATGTCAGAGAGGGTTAAATAATATCCTAAAGAAAGAGGTATATAAACAGAGATATTTTAATGAACAAGTAATACTAGAAAACCTAAGCTGAGAAAAAAAGTTATTCGAAAGACTTTTTGCCATTTATCTTTCTACTAACATATAATGTGTTTTCTCATGAAACAGTCATTACTCAGAGCAGCTATGCCTTTGCTAGTGCAGGAAAATATGTACCCTTCAGCATGTGGTTATTCCCCAAAAGTCTTTGCTAAAGGAAAAGAAAATTCTTTCAATTTTTCCAGATGATTTTGATAGTGACTTAATGATTTTAATTGACCTCCGGTGTTTCTTTTCATGTGCCAGCTCTGCACCTCATTTGACCTCAGGCTTGCAGAAACTAATTAAATATAAGCACAGAGACAACTTTAAAATTCCAGAGCCAATACAGATAATAAAAGAAGACTTCCTTTACTTTTTTCTCCCATTTTTTGAAGAAAGGAGTTCTATATTCCTAGTAAAAACCACAGACTGTCCTCGTTAATAAGATCATCTGGGATCAATTACTGCCAGGCATAATGATTCTTTATTCCAGATGTGAGAATGTGATAGCTGTATATCTCTGTAGGAAAATGAACACTGGCATTCACCTTAAAAATTTGTGCTTACATCATTTTCATACGCACATATTTGGAGGGGCTACTGTCCACTATGTTTCTCTTGAAGGACAATTAGTGAGGCTAATGAGCTCATATGAAGAGCAGCACCCTCTTAAAAAAAGCTTTTTTTTTTTCCTCTAAGTAGTAGACAACTGATTTCAAAGAATTATGCCTGCATGTACATGTTCTCTATGAAATACAAATTTCTGCCCAAAGAAGTATGCATTTTCAAAAGCCAGTCTAAACTTGAGTTGCTGGAGGAGGTGGTTCCGTCCTCTTCCCTAAGTAGTCCATGTTTTCCATCCTCCTTCAGCTCTTCCACTAATGCAGCTATGCAGCCATCCAGATCAAAGATACGATACGCTGGAAACAAACAAACAGAAATGTACCAAACCAATCAGATTTAGCTCAAGCAGGATTTTGAGTGCCACACAAGCATCATTCCCACAATATGCAGGAAAGTTAAGATTTTCAGTAGCAGGAGGCTTAAGGTAATTTTAGTCAATCAAGAAATTAAATACTAAGAGGAAAATGAGATGATTTTCATCACCTATGCAGTGCAGAGTTTACAAACATATGACAGGCATTCTGTAGTGTTATCCTACTGTACCATGTACGGTAGTTTTGCAGGATATTGGCCTTTCATGGAAGTACTTTCTTCACCTATTGCAAATTGGTGATCAGCAAAAGGACAGGCTGAAGACGCCACAAGGTCAATGTATTACAAAACAAAATTTGCACAGTTCCATTAACTTCCGTAGGAAGTCTCATCCACTGAGATCTTTTCTACATTTTTCCATACACTGTTATTTCTGAACCAAACAACCTCATCCCAAGGTACTGCATCATAAACGACTGCCTGTTATGATATGAAGAGTGCCAAGTGCCATAGTGAATACATACCAACTCCTTCGAGACAATGTGTGTTCAATCTCAAAATATTAAGCCCAAAAATTAAAAATACCACAACAAAAAAGCCCCTTGCAAAACAAACAAACAAACAAACAAAACAAACAAAAACCACATAGAGACACAGCCTGTATAGCAGCCACTTTCATTGCTTCATCTTCTGCTTGTATCTGCTAGAAGCACAATTAATTTGTGTGTGTCTGGTCTAGTGTTGTAGGCTTTGCACTTTTCAGAATATACCTGAAAGCATCACTTGCTGTAATCCTCCCTATCAGAGACTGGATATTGCCCTGCTAGCTGTAAATATTTCTGCATGTTGTACAATTGAGTGTCCATACATGATGTCTACAAGTAGGTGTCTAAGGCACTGGAAAGGCCTGAGAGTTGGTCCTGAATAATTTGTGATTGAACAGCACAGGCTGCTTTCACAGTATTGTCTCACTCATAATAGAGATATATGGGGCAATGTTATCTTTTGGAATACATCCAGTTCATTTGAGTGAATGAAATAAAAATAAGCTAACCTACTCCAAAACTACTTACTACAAATGCAGCAATTCCGGAGCATCAGCATAGAAAAGTTGTCGATCCCCACCAGGTTTTTATTATACAAATATTCCATTGCCTGTAAGTAGTTGCCTGCTTGGAAGGCTGCAATAGCTTCCTTGGAGCCAGCAGATGGAGTAATGCTTCCATTTA
Organism: Aleadryas rufinucha; assembly: GCA_013397815.1. Classification (NCBI taxonomy): domain Eukaryota; kingdom Metazoa; phylum Chordata; class Aves; order Passeriformes; genus Aleadryas; species Aleadryas rufinucha. Next base: position 322,264 of record VZTH01005812.1, read on the forward strand.
AAAAAATGTCTGTGGGGAAAGGCAAGTTCAGCAGCTATGGAGGGAAAGCAGCTGTACTTTCCAAATCTATTCCTTCCTGATCATGAAATCTATCCCAGTCAGTTTCCTAGGTAACCCTATGAAACTGAGAATACTAGTAGAGACAGCAGGAAGTGAAAAACCAGATATAATTTTAAGTTAACCTTCTATAAAATAAATTAAGAAATGTCAGTTTTGATAAGATTCAGAAATTTAGTTTAGTTTTTTTTCCCCATGCACACGATGGGTTGTAGATGACACTGCTGTTTTCACACAATGGCTTGGAATGATTTTATAAGATACTGGAGTATTGCACCTATTTTTTGGGGGGGTTTTTTTAAGATTCATACACTGGCCTCTCCTGGTTTTTATAGTTGAAACACAGTATTTTGATTGATCAGTTATATTGAATATAGGCATGAACACTGATACTAAGGAATACGAACATCATGCTGTCACTTTCATGCACTTTACTGAGGAATTCTTCTCAGATAAGTCAGCAGATGGCACGTATTAACAAAGGAATAGAACAATAGATAGATAATAGAATAGAGTATTCTTCTTATCTGTTCTTCCAGGAAAATAACAAAGCAGATTGTGCTGGAATAAAACTGCATTTAAAATGTACACAGAATTCATGTAAAGCAAAAGTAATCACATTCCTCTTTCTCAAAATGAAATTTCTTGCCCTCTATATTCATGCCATCTACTCAGTATCTGTCTGTATTGAAAGCATGGAGACACAGACTGTAAAATGCTCTGGATGAAGAGAGCCTATAAATCAAGGAAAGAACAAAACAGAATGCTATGTTTATTTTCAAATTCATATGCATTCACTCTACCTTTTTGTCATTTATGAAGCATGCATGGGTCTGAGATATAGAAAGGAAAAAAAGATATCTTTCAGAGAATGAGATCTGTGTATTTCATCACAGCACGGCTCACAAAATTCAACTGGGTCAATACAGTGGACCAACAGGTTGAAAAATTTGGTCATTATATTTTAGATGCCAACTTCTCTTTTCAGAAGATTTTAAGGGTACCAGCATTAACTATAATTATAATCTAATCAGCCACTTTGCTTACTTTCTATTGTTTCTTTTCAACTTCAACCCATCTCTTTTTCAAAACTACTTGGTTATAGGCACAGGTACCAGTATGTAGCCATAGCTGCACCTTCTGCTATGCAGGCTTTCAGCTGGGGACCTGCAGTAAAATTTAAGGGAGAAACCTGATTTTATTCAACTTGGTCTTTCTGTACTGATAAGTTTAACCAAATCCAAACTAAGCATCTGATAACCTCTGGTAACCACTCAGTGATATAATTTCTAAAGGCAGTTCCTACAAGATCTGTAGTTTTAGGAAAGTGTTTATGCACAATTAAGAGATGTTGCATGATCAGTGCTCAGTCATGTTATATATTTAAGTACCCCCAGTAACCAAAATACTTATAATCATTTTCAATATAATAGCCTTTGAAAAAGTAGGCAGGTAGATTTCTAGAGAGTGCAGGAGAGCTTTTCAACTAGTGTTGCCTTTCAACATCACATAAACTGATTTCCATTTCACACCTGATTTAAAATCAGAATTCTCATTAATATGGGTATTTTCTGCATTTTAGTTGTGAGGAGTAAAATGCACCTAACATGCAGCCTTTCCCTGCTAAGCTCCAGATCAACTAGCGTTAATCAGAGGTCAAACTGTCTGTCCATGATTTTTCACTATTTTTAGGGGTTTCTGTCATTCCAACAGCTTCACAGACCTGTAACCCCTCCACTGTGTGCTGCATGTCAGTGTCTGCAGCCAATGGTGCTGAACGAAGGCTGCATTTGGTACATCTGCAATCTCCAGTAACCTAGGGGACAAACCATTTCCTGGTTTAGAAGTCCAGCTGAAACTGAGGCATTTTGTCCAGGCAGGTGCAGTCACAAATAAGCATACGTAGCCTGTGCCTTGGACAGACTTGCCAAGCTGACTGTAATCTAGAAACACAAGTTAGCCTGCACCTACACCTGAATACATGTGCCCTGTCATGGTCATTGGCTACACAGCTTGCATCTGCTGTCAGTCAGGTCTTTAGGGTTTACACGGGTGTGCCCCCATATGGACGTGCCTCAGGAATGATGAATTAAAGGCATTTATTGCATAATTGATAGCTCCCTTCTAGGTAAAATTTTCTTAGCAGTATTGAAGTTTAATTGGTTGAGACATTTTAGATATTTTTTCTAAATATAGAAAAAGCAAACCTCAGCTGCTCTCTAGTTACCATAGCAACTGTAAGGTATTATGGCACTTATCTGAGTGCATACATATAGAATTTTCCATGTATAAAATTAATGCCTGAATCAACTTTTATATATGTTGAGAATTTTTTTTTTTTTTCCATTTTGCCTGTTTTACAGGTCACCCTTCAGAGGAAATAAAGGAGCAGAAACCTGTTTGAATACTATTAGAATCATAGAATCATTAGGTTGAAAAAGACCTTTAAGATCAAATCCAGCCATTAAGCCAGCACTGCCAAGTCCACCACTAAACCGTGTCCCCAGGTGCCACATCTATACATCTTTTAAGTATCTCCAGGGATGGTGACACAACCACTTCCCTGAGCAGCTTGTTCCAATGCTTTTGATAAATAAATCTTTCCTAATATCCAGCCTAAGCTACTTCTGGCATAACTTGATATCATTTCCTCCTCTCCTATCACTTGCTACTTGGAAGAAAACACCACCCCCCACGTGGCTAGGTAGATGTAGAGAGCAATAAATTTCCCTCTGAGCCTCCTTTTCTCCAGGCTAAACAGCCCCAGTTCCCTCAGCTGCTCCTCATGGGACTTGTGCTCCAGACCCTTCACCAGCCCTGCTGCCCTGCTCTGGGCACGCTCCAGCACCTCAATGTCTTTCTTGTAGTGAGGGGCACAAAACTGCAAACAGGATTGAAAGTGTGGCCTCACCAGTGCTGAGTGTAGGGGGACAATCCCTTTCCTAGTCTTAGGGTGGTAAGTGTATGTGAAGCCATCTGGGATTCATGACCAGTTTGTGTAATACAGGCAAAATGTATAACTGCTGCACTGTTGAATTAGTAACTGGAAAGGGATAAGTTGCATATAGAGTCCAAGAATAGACTGACATGAACAAAGCAACAGGACATAAATTAACAGTGAAGTTAAGCAGTGTACCAAGCCATACAAAACAAGCTTGTTCCATAAGCCTAATTCTCAGTAACTTGGTTTTTCAGACACAACTTACCTAAGCAATTTTTTGCCCTGCATTAACTTTTTAGTAACATCTCACTTGAACTGCCATGACAGTGTGAGAAAGAGAGCAGAAGCATTTTTAATTTATATGAAAGCAATCTCAAGTTATGTTTAAGCCAAACTACAAACTAGTTATTGAGACTATTTTTGACATTCAAACTGTGTCATGGTGTGCAAAGTAGTGTAGTTTTAATTTATCGTAGAATCATAGAATGGTTTGGTTAGAAGGGACCTTAAAATACATCTAGTTCCAAACCACCTGCCATAGGCAGGAATACCTTTCACTAGACCATGTGGTTCAGAACTCCATCCAACCTGGCCTTGAACACTTCCGTGATTGGATATTCACAACTTCTCCAGGCAACCTCTTCCAGTGCCTCAAACCATAATAGTGAAGAATTTCTTCCTTATAGAGAATCTTAATCGACTCTCTTTCATGTTTAAAACCCTTACTTCTTGTCCTATCACTACATATTTTGCTTTTCTTTATTTTAAAGTTATTAAGATAATTGTTAGGAGAAAAAAGAAAAGGGGGGGTGTCTTTTGAACTGCTTTTTCAATTTGCTTTCATAAAATTTCTACTGTGATTAACCCAGTTCTATGTCAAATCAAGCATTTATCAGCTCTAAATTTCAATAATGCAATTTAAGGCAACTTAAGAAAGAATTGTGTATCAGTTTTGTATCATCACATTCGTCCTCTTCTGGGCATCCACTTCAAAAGAAAACAAAACACAAAATCTCTCCCTGACTGAACTGTCATAAAGGCTTAGATGTTTATTTCAACACCTTAAGCTACATTAAGAAACATCACTGTGCTTGAACACATGGTGTGTCTTCAGAAGAAAGGTATCACATGCAGCTCAAAATGACTGCTGAGAAGACTCCCACACTCTGAGGTAAGGATTCCCATACTAGCAGCAACAGGAGCAATTCCAGCTAGCTCTGGGCTAGGCACTATAGCAGGAGGGTTTCTATTGCTCGTAAAATATGCACTGACTGCTTTGAAGCAACCTTGGTGCTAATGGTTCACACACTGTAATTTTGGTGCCACTTCTTAGAAGTTGTTAAATGTTTGCTACAGGATACATCAGCATTATGTCGGAGAAAGGTGCAGGCTCCCTTTAACCATACTTAAGTAAGTGTGAATAGAGTTCTGAACTGAACCAAAAGCTGAATGGGCAGAATATATTTACTTGGGCTTTCTGCTAAAACTGCTAAACAGTTACTCTACAATGAGCTTATAGCGCAGGCAGAGTGAGCCCACGTCTGTCTGCACCAGATATACTGATTGCAGGAATGAATAAGCGCCCTAGACGAATCAGGGGCCAAGCAGTCTTTAGTAATTTGGGCTTGAACCTCTAAATATAAGGCTTGCATAAGTGTAATATTAGGATAAGCAAATGTGTCTTGGACTTATATTCAAAGTTTATGCGTAAAACTAGAGCAATACTTAACTACTCTTATCCCCTTAGACAACCAGTTCTGCTTTACTTCTAGCTCTGGAACAGGCTCCCCAGGAAAGTGGTCACAGCACCAAGCCTAACAGAGCTCAAGAAGTGTTTGGACAATGCTCCTAGACAAATGGTGTGACTCCTGGGGTGTCCTGTGCAGGGCCAGGAGATGGATTTGATGATCTTGATGGGTCCCTTCCAACTCAGCATATTTCTATGGTTTTGTGATATTTTCTATTTCCGTGCCAATTTAGATAACCAAGATGAGACAAAGCTAATGCTCTGAATGTCAGTGTTGTAGGCAGATACTGCACCTACATATTATTAATAATGTAATATTATCTGTGCTAAAAACACAACACAGTTTTCTTAGTGAACATTAGCATTCTTCCAAGAAACATTATTCAGCTATCTATCTATGGAGAAAGTCCTGGCACAATATAGCCATTTATAAATACACTAAATCCAGAATACTCATCACTAATCTTAGATCCTTAAATATAAGTAATGTAATAATAAAAACATCTGGTGATTTGTGGTAATTTCATAATATAGATTACTCTACTTATATTATTTAGAAGTTTCAAATGTGATTTTAAAATCAGATTAAGGTACTAAGATTGGCAGTACCGCACCCAGTTTACAAATAGTAGTATGGATGCATTATCTCAGCACTTCCTAATTTTAACAAAATGAAAATTAAAATTTTAGTGTTGATAACAGAAATACCTAAATAGATGTAACAATCTCAAATGCAAGTTCTTGTTTCAAAGAAGGATGCACAAGAAACTATTTTCCTAAAATCCTTTTGATGTCTTAAACACTACTTATTGTAATATATTGATTACTTGAATTTAATCAATAACTTCCTTAAAATTCTTCCCTTGTTAGTACTTGATAAATGCTCCATTTTCACTTCCTCAAGAGGAGAAATTAAAGATCTACATAATTTCCACTCATGCAGGACTATGTGCTTTAAATCCAAATACAGAGAAATTGAAACTACAGTTTAAAAGTAAAAGTTTTAAAAAGTGGCTAGATCTCTACCCTCTTTAAACTCTCCTTATTCTGCAATGGAACTTCAATGATACAATACTTAAGAGATTTTTGACACCTACTTCAGCACATATTTCAGTCTTTACTCATTTAAAATATGATTTCTTATACTCAGAAGAGAGTTCTTGAAGTTCACATGGCAATTTTTGATATCTAATGAATTTCAAACAGCTCCTTTCTTAAGATTTCTTTGTATCAAAAATAACATTCAGCCCTGCAATAGAGGTGTTTTCTGACCAAAGGTGTATGATTGATTTGCAGGAAGATAACTGAGCCAAGACAGTTCTATGTTTGCTGAGGGGCAAAATCACTTCTTTGCAGCCTTCGCTAGAAATGCCTAAATAGATGTATTTATACATCTATGTATAGTGGAGATGTATTATCTCCACTAGCTGCTGTATTTTGGCCCAAACTGCTCCTATTTTAGTGGGCATGATGAGAGATATTTTCTGTGCACCTTGTCTTGCAGGATAGATTTTGTTTATAAAAATAAAGCAAAAAAAGTAGCAAAATCTTGAAGAGCCAGGCTGAAATAGAAAGAACATTCTCATTTTTGAGCTGTTTGCCAAAGTAGTTATGCAAATGCTTATTGGTGAAATTTAGCTGTTAAAATACATCAGTCATACAATATGTGTTTTCAACATACCTTTATGTAAGTTTTGTTTAAGAATATAGGCGGATTCAGTATCAGGCCTAGGAAATCCTTTCATCTTAACAGTGCTTTGAGTGCTGACCAGACACTCAAGTTGGTGACATAAATATTTTGTATTCATATATTTTATGTTTATCAGCTAATATAGAAATACATTACATAATATTTGCTATTTATGTTTGAGTATGGTACAAAACATACTAAAAAAGTCAGGTCTTTACTGCAGTCATTCTATCTTCTGGATTTTATGGAAAACTGTACATTACTTACTGCATTGTTGCACTCCAGCGATGATGATCCACAGGACTAATACACATGCATGTATGTATATAATTGTAAAATGAGAAAGTTCATAGGTAAATGCAGTTTCTGGTATTCTGGTAGTCCTAATGTCTGCTAAAAACAACCAGACACATTAGCACAGAGGAAATACGCTAATAGTGGTAGACATAGCTAACCTTGATATTAAGAAAAAAACCAAATTGCTCAGAACACTGAAGTTAGTGGGTACATTTCACAATGGAAAAAAACTTGTCTCCTTGAAGACTTTCAAAACAACAGAATGATATTTAAAAGATGGTGAAATGCCAAAAATTTGTCATCCTTCTTGACAACATATGCATACATATCTCAAAGAACAGAGGTAGTGCTGTGACTAACTTCACTCTTTGTTGGAAAACAAGTAGAACTTTGCATAGAGTTTCCAAGTGAGATTTTGAATATCAGGCTGAGCTTGACGAAATTAGTGCATGTGTTGAAGCATCATCATCTTACCTACTGTGTTAAAATGTTGTTCTTGGTGCATATCAAGAAGCTGCCAAATTAACTCAGAGCAAAAAATTGGAAGTTTGTTGAAATATGGAACTAGACAGGTACCCAGCACCACAGCCATCACAATTTCAGGGATATTAATAAACTAAACTAAAATCTGTCATGATCTTTCACTTCTCTGTTGAAAGAGTAACATCAAGCAAAATTATTAAAATCAGAATGAACAAACATTCATTTTGGTTTGAACTAAATGGCTCAGAAGTCAATCACTTTTTAATGAGGGAGGAAATGACAGGCAGAAAGAGAATGATGAACTTCAACTAACCTGTTCTAATTCTGTCAAAATAGCTAAGATGTGCAATGATAATTAATTTCTCTTCAAATGTATCTCTGTTCATAATCAGATTTTTTCTATAATTGCACACGATCTTGTTTGCGTATTTTTTTAAATTATTCTCTTTTTTTTGTCTGGTTTTCGAACTAAGTGCACTAAATTCAGCTATATGGATGACAGACTTTAATGATGTTTAGATTTAAAAACATGAAAATGATAAAATAATTAATCTTTGGTGTATTCCAATTTTTCTTAAATCAGAAGAGTTGTTAATCAGCTGTGACAGCTCTCATAATTTCAGGATGACATCTCAAAAGAATACAATCATGCAAACAAAATGCAAACTAGAGTTTTGTAAACCTATACATCTTTTAGGGAAATTAATAGTAGAGTGGAATAAGAAATGTTGTTTGATAGCTAAGAGCCTTTTCAGGAGAGATGACTGAATGCTAGCTTCTACTTATTTTTCTACGAAAAATACACAAAAGATCATTTTAGTTAAGTTGTTGGACAAACAGGCTGTAGTATGCCATGGAGCCTGAAATCAGAAAGTGGCTTTTAGGAATATTTAAGAAGCCAAGGTGCTCATTAATTTGGAAATAAACTTGCTAAACAATTGTTGAAGATGGCCAGACATTTCTTCTTCAGGAGACTGTACAGTGTAACCACCATTACACTGAGAAATCTGATGAGTGGAAACTAAAGACATGACCTGATGACCTCAGAAAAGGGTCTTTTAGCAGGTGAGCAAAATTAATGTCCTTCTGGTTTAGATCAAGCTCAAATTCAGGTCTTGTGCTGAGCCTAGAACAGAAAATTTGCTAAATATATTTAACTAGATTTTACAATGTTTGTTCCATGTCCTCTGCAAGTGAGCTAAATGCTGAGTGAGGCTCCAAAAAGGTGATGTCTTTTATACCAGATATCAGACTTGAGATTTTTTCACATTTTGAGAGCAAGCTCTCCTTGAATGTGGTGCGAAGTCAGAGCCCTACTACTAGGCTGCCTTCAGAACTAGGGATGCTCAGAGAGAGAGGTGCAGTGGTGCCATACTGAGAGGAGGAACTGTGTCATTGTGGTCTTCCACAGTATAAAAAAATGTGAGGATTCAGGACACAGAGCCAATGGAGAAGAATGGCCAGACAAGGGATTTATTTATTCTTCTAGAGCTGCAAAAGACTCACTGAAGTGCTGAAGAACCAATGGAGTGCCCTGACTTTTTTCTAAGAAATAATTCAGATAAGAAAATTTGTTTCTTCAGCTGAACTGGACTCTCCAAATGAAAATTTAAATTTAGCAAGAAAGAATAAACAGCTCATGCTTTTCAATATTAAGAAAATCCTTTGAAGTGGAGAAACATTTTAAAATGTAAGAAGAAACTGCCACTCTATGAGAGATACTTTAGGAAGATGCAGTATACAAATCGTCACAAACCCCAAAATTGGGCCTATCAAGTCTGAAAAACTGCTTCAAAGTGTATCAAAAAGGTGAAAAGCATATTGATGAAATTAAATTTCCTAATTGTAAGGATATACTGATTGCTTTTCAAGCTAACCTCCTAAATTCATTGTTTCATGTAAATCATGTATTTCCTAGAGATGTAAATTGTGGCATAAATTCATTATTATTCTCTATAGAGCAGATGTTATATTAAAGATCTCCATCACAAACATCTCCAGGCCTTACCAGGGAAATGGCCAGGGTCAGGACCAAGGACCAGCTCTTTGAAACAAAATAAAGGTATTCTCAGCAAAAGTTGTGGTGGATGGAGTGCTGTGTCTCAGTAGCAGCCTTGAGCATGACACTGAGGCAAAACCTTTGGCATTTTCCCACAGGAGTCCTGAATGGTATGGAAGAACAAAGCTGTGCTTTCTGAAATGAAAAATGCCAACAATTCGCTCTCAGAGCAAAAGTTCAATCTGATCTCAAGCCACTCTAAAGTATCATGTTGAAGTACACTTTTGACTGTAGCTAGATATTGCAACGAGGAAAGTTGTGACAGAGCCTAAAGGTAAAGTACTGTCCCAAAAATATTTTCTGAAATTCTTGTTACAATATTTCAAAAGTATAACTTCAAACAGAGCAACAAGCATCCTCCAGAAACTGCTGGCATGTAGCTATGCTTTTTTCATACAAAGAACTGCCTATGCCTATGCCACTTCTAACTGGCAGGAAGTTTTCTACCCAAGGTGATCCCCTGGTTCAGGCACAACCTGCTCTGACACTTCCACAGAGCAGCAGAGTCTGGCCCTCTGGGCTATGAGTGTGGTGCAAACATGCAGCATCAACAACAAAGATCACATATGGCCAAGTGTGAAGGGATGCTTTGTACAACTCTGTCGAAGATAAGGCTGACTTTCAGCCAGCCTTATATTTCCCCACTTAAAGTGCTTAGAGTGCTAAACAACTGTTGCATAGCTTAACAAGTGGGAAAACCAATTAAAATATGGAAAGACCTAGTGCAGGCCATGCTTAGAAACACATCATTTTCATTTCTCTTCTGTAATATTTCACTATGTATAATAGATAATAATTATATTTATCACTACAAAAGTTTTAACACAACTTTACAGCTGGCTTCTTGTCTTCTGGTACTGTTTTAAAATACATTTTATCCATTAACCAGCCTTAGTCTACCAGTCCATTCTAAAACAAGGTAAAAACTGTGAGAAAGGTGCTAATGACAGTGTGACTACAATGAAGGGGAATGACAGCTACTACCTTCAAGGGGCTGCTTGATCTTGAGACTACAATCCTCTGAACCTCCTACTCAGAAAGTGCCCATATTTAACTTGGTAGAAGCTTAATAGCTTTTAAACTGTTTAGCAAATGGCAATACCTCTGCATCAGAAGGCCTAGATGTGAAAAGAAATACTTCTTCCTTGAAGAGAGAGAATGAGTCTTCAAAAAATTCCTTCTTGGCTGTATATTAGAAAAGTTGCAAGAAACTAAAACATAAGTCTCATATTTACCCTTTTTGCTTTCCTTTACCTTTCCCCAACATCCTGGCCCCATCTTAAAAACTCTAAACTTCCTCAGCATGACTTTTAGTTGTGTGAGAATGTTTATCTTGAAATGGAAATCAAGTAAAATGTTTAAATAACATAAATAATAGTTATTAGAATATTTTACATTATTATTGCAGGCAAAGTAAAGCCTTTCTAAATGTTTCAAAATATCAAGCCCACAGACTAAGAAAAATTCTAAATAAAATCAATAATACAGAATAAAATTCTAAATAAAAATCAAAGTTCAAATCAAGTTGAATATCTAAACATTGCCACTGATAGACTGAAACTGTGAACTTATGTTATCTGGTTTCATTTTTTTTTTGAAGTCTCCTGAATATCTTCTGAAAGCCACTAAATAAATATTCATGAGTTAAAAACCAAAAGTATGGTCATCATCTTCACTTACTTTCTGCTAGGTTTTGCCTGATGAGTTCTCTAACAACTTATTGTTTGTCACCACAGAAAGCCTGAAGCCTCCATGCTACCCTGGCTTTCAATTTTCCACTTTTCATATCTTAGCCTTCATACTCGAAGATCCCTTGCAGTTTTAAGTAAGTTTAAGCTCCACAGTACTCTAAAACTCATTTTTAAAAGTGTTGCTTAGTACACAGTCTTTGAAAGGAATACATTTGCTTACAGGTTTTTGAAAACTGAGTCTGGATCTCTAGTATACATATGCCCTCTCTTTCATTCTAGAGATGGCTATTGCAAACGAATCCCAGATTATGTGTGACTAAAAAAACTGAAAAAGTTGTTAAATTTAGCCTTCAGTAGAGTCTGGAACTGCTTTACATTAAATAGATGTCTCAGGATCTATATTTAAGTTAGAGCAACCAGTGCGCATTACAACAGCTTACAAAAATGGATTCGAGGTCTCACCTAAGCATATTCAATATGCAGGATAAAGGCTGGAATGATAGCCCTGGGAAAAAAACCTACTTGTTTTTCCACAGAACAGGATAATGGGAAAAACTGCAGTACTCACATGGGCGTGAGAGGGACCACTGTCATTTTGAAATCATACTTTCACTTTACCTCTAATCCAAACCTCACCATTATGCTAAGCCCAGGCCGAAAGTCTGGCTGCTGTGATGCAGACAGGGTAGGAAGGCATAAATGCCAGAAGAAAAGATATTTGATGAGATTAGCAATTGAGGGCTTAATCTGACCTTTGGCCCTGAAGTCAGAGGGAATCCATAGACAACCATGTGCAAGATACAATCTCTCCTTAGAATATTTCCTTAAAATACAGGAATATTTTCACTGAAGAAAAATAAGGAAAGCTTCCAGGACTTAGCACAAAAACATTTAGCTTGAAGTTTAAAGAAAGTGGTTATTTAATGTAATTAGACTTCTGCTTCTACTGAAGAGACTAAAGAGAATTCTAACTTTATGCTCATAAATTATGAAATCTCTTTTAAGAAAAGAATTAATTTTTATTAGCATACTTTGAGTCAAGCATTGACTCAATAACCTCATGTCCACTGCATAATTACTATAAATCTTGCAGATCTGTGCTATAAAGATATGTCTATTCTGCCTCATTAAAACTGTTTTGGTTTATTTTGTGTTAAATACAGATTTCTGAAGAGGCACATTATTACTACTATAAAAATCCTCATTGTGTTTTATTTTAAATTCCCTTTTGAAATTGTTTACTTGAATGAAAATAAGTTATATAGGTCATAACTTGTGAAAGTTTTGAGGAAGAAAAATTGGACAAATGTTAGATTCATATTTGATCTGGCATATAACCTTGTAAGGTTTAAGTAAGCTGTAAAGGAAATTGTTTCAGCAGATCTTGGGATAATTTTAAAATCGGCAAACATCCAAGAATCTCATACCAGAACACTGAATTTTACTATTAATAAAGGAAAGCTTAAATCCGTTCAAGGCTGTGGTATCCATTGCACAAACAAAAAAGCTGTCTGATTTTAAAATTATGCCAGGATTTACAAAAGCTTTCAAATTTTATTTAGTCAATTTTCCTGGTGCTGTTTTAACCATCATAGATAAAAATGGCATCTGGGTTTCTGAAATGGAAGAATTCTGTCCCATCTATGAATTCTTGTGTTCTAGTTAATTAGCAAATTTTTGCCAAATTCAATTCAGACTCAAAGGTAATTATTTTCATTAAAATATCTGTCACGTATTTTTAATAAGTGTAATCAGCAACAAGTGTAATAAGTGTATCAAAGTGATCAAGAATGTGTCCTTACAAAATAATAGATTTTTTTCATTATATTTCCCTCAATCTGTTCTGCATGAAGAGAAAATACATAAACATATTAAATAGTCTTATGTACTTGGAAATAATGTGGAAAAAACACCCAGACTGCATCACACATTAGATATTCAGGTTCAGAGGGAAATGAGGTATAAATCTGAAGCAGTGCTGAAGATGATTTTTTCTCATCATGTCTGCTAAATGTCAGCAGAAAAAGAGAGGATCTGCTCCTAAAATCCCTTAGTGACACATAGAAGTCCTTATACTGATCTTACTGGATGGAAGCCCACTGAAGCTGGGCTCAAACTATTTGACAAAAGATGGCAAACTCTTATAAAAAGGTAACACTTGCTCTTAGTGATGTATGTTACACAGCTGACACAGAGTTAAAGTCCAATATTGCAGGTTTTTATGTAGGAACTTGGACTCTATTTCATTGCTATATTTTGAATTGAAATTATCAAAAAGCTTGGATCAAATAGAAAATAAGTGCTAGAATATCAAATGCAAGGGGTTGCTGATGCCCTTTCTTCCAAGAATGATAGATTTACTTGAAGGTGGAAAAATAATTTTTAATTCTATTGCATAGCATTTGAATTCAGTACAACTTTTTAAAACAATCAAACTTGAGTCCCAAAAGTCTTGTGATATACTCAGAAAGTGATGTTTGCAGCCCTTTTTTCTAATTCAATATTTATAAAGAAATAACTATATTATTTTGCCTCTGTGTCAGACTGAAACACCATTGGTATTAAATACTGTGTAAATAGCTACCATGGATAAAGAGAATCCCAGGTCCTGAAAAAATAATGTTAAAAAAAGTTATATTTAGAAAGCATCTGCATATTTAATGTCACAGTAACGATAGAAACATTAACTCAGACAAATTTCTATCAATATTTCATTAGATAATGCTGGCAAGGGATTAAGGCTAAAATCTTCAAATGTGTGCAGGAGAATTAGGTGCTCATATCCTGTTACAATCAGCTGTACATTAAACTCATAATTCTCCTGCTGTTCTTCACATGGATGATCTGCAGATTCATTGTAGGAGCAGAAATTGACTCATGTCACTGAGCTCACTCCATGAGAGTGAACTAAGCTATCCATATTTGTTTTCCATAGCATAGTATTAATTGAAGTTCCTATTTAAACAGGAGCTGAGCTAGTACCTGATAAAATTAACACAAATATAGCAAAGGATGTATCTTCTGTTTCACCTCCAGCTGGGGTGTCATTTCCAAAATCAGATTCTACTTATTTTTATTCCAGTGTTTCCAGCAAATGTTAGATTAATCTTAATGTTTTTGTAAATGAAGTGACCCTAACAAAACAAATGATAAAACAACCAACCAAGCAAATTAAAATAAAATTTAAAACAAAAATACCCTCAACCAATCTAAAACACTGAGAACACTCCTAGTAGTGTAGTAGTTAAATTTCTGTGAATTATCCTGGAAAAAAAATTAAATTAAAAAAATAGAAAAGAAACATAATTAAGTACAATGAAAGCAAATGATGAAATTATCAACTTGATAACTGGTTTCATAATATCTAGTGGAGCATTACTTTCTTATTGAGGGTTTCTCTCAGGTGCTTATATATATGTAAGCACAGGCCTCTCACAACTACTCGTTTACCCTTTGGGCTTTTGAGAACATCTCTGAATACTTCCTGCCAAAGCATTTTTTTAATGTTGGAAAGGCGGTGGGGGGTGGGGGCTGTTTGTTCAGAGTAAATTTTAGAATAAGGAAACCGCAAGATTTATCAAGGGATATTCTAGGGAGGCACCAAGCAGCATCTCCTCATGGCCCCAGCCAAGTAAAACAGGCTTTAAGCACTTAATACCAGTACGGATTGTGAACTGCCATGGTACTGCCCCAACCCCTGCTGTGTCTCAGAAGTACTTTATTCATTGAAAAAAGTGTTGTCTATATATACCCACTCAAGTAGAAACACCTGTATACACATACAGGTGTCTACATCTCTTAGCCAAAATATGCATTCAGACCAGCCGTGTGCTGACTGTAAGGTGAGCAGTCTAGATATGAAAGAGATTATGTTTCCTGAAGTGTTTCTCATTAATGTGGCAAAGAGGATGATAATTATGATTACATGGACCAGACCTGTGTTGGATGTAGGGCTGATTGGGTCTAAGTGGCAAGGTGTTAGCAGTGGGGGGCTGCAGTTGTGACCCCTGTGCTGAGTGACTGGACACAGTTCCAGCACCTCTGTTGCAGGGGGATTCATTAACTATAAGCTTTATTCTAAAAGAAATCAAGAAAACTGTAGGTCTTTAGGGCACTTATCTCCATACATCTCTCTTGCAGCTCTGCTGCATGACAAACATTTGTAATTGCAAAACAGAGGTGCAGCTACTGTGTCCCCGACCATCCAATCTTGTTTTGGGAGATTCTGAATCTCCATGAGACTAGTTGTCATGTTGAACACACTAAATTTGGTTAATCCTGGCTGATTCCAAAACAGCCTGCTTTTGACATTCCAAATGCAAGTGCATGTAGCCAGATAACCAATAAAAATGTTTCCAAATGCAATGTAGAAGTCAAGAGCTGTGCTCATCCCCACTCTTATCTTTACTGCCTAGCAGGCAGGAGGCCTAGTAACACATTTTTAAAAGAGAAAAAGTCAAAAATAATAAATTAAAATTAAAAAGGATAAAACTGTAGATGGCCAGTGTTCTTTTTAATGAATCAAGATTACTCTCTTCTGATTTAAGTTTAATTATTTAAATAAACAGAAGTCTTGTAATTAAGGAGTAAAAAGCAAAATGTTTTGGAGGCAAAGCAAAATAAGACTTTCCAAGAGAAAGGAAAACAAACATTAAAACTTCTCAAGGTGTTAATTTAGAAGAAGTCCATATGATCCCTAAAGTACACACACATTTAAAAAATTTTTACTGTTTTGGAATTTACAACTATCTAATTACATACTTCCCATGTAGTATAAGATGCCAATAACTCAATGAAAAATGCATTAGTAAAACACTTTCGCTAGAATTTGTCTTGTAAAATAAGTTTGCTTCAAGAAGGATGATCTTACACTTTTTTTCTTCACCATCTTAGTAGACACCTTCTATTAAAATCCAAGGCCAAAAAAAATAAAAATTCAACAAATGCAAAGAACTCATATTGTTAATTATATGTGATTAGTGGTTGGCCTGAAGTCACTGAAGTTCTTTAACTGTACTGCAGCTAAGAGTATGCAAACTGAATAAAGGAGGAAAGATGCTCATGTCCTTATTCCACCTGTACTATGAAAAAAATTATACTTGCTCTACTCTTCCATTTTCCAATGTTCTCTTATACACAAGAGATTAAGATAAAAATACTATAGGTCAATATAACTTATCTATAAATAAGATGTTTAATACCAGTTTCATTTCTTAGAGGAACAACATAGAATTAATACCAATATGTCCCAGCACATTTTAACAAACATTCCACACTAAAAGAAAGCCATAGAATATTTTATAATTAATTACACTGCCCTATGTTGCAGAAGCATGAAAAACTGAATGAATAAAAGTCTTTGTACTGTGTCTGTCTAGATCTTTTTATAACTAGACCTCTCTAAAGGCATAAAGAGGAAAAAAAGGTTTTCAATCCCAAAAGTCAAGTTTTACTGGAACATAAATTAGGATAGTTACTTTCTTAAGTGGAGAACTTGCTAATTAAGAAAGGTAAAAGACAAACAGAAAATGGTCATTGAGCTACAACCAACCAATGTCTGCCTATCTAATCCCTGTTTTCTCATGGTTTTGTTGTATTGTAAAATTGTGATTGTGAATCAATGTAGTGTTATCTGCTGCTTCAGTTCATGTAAGTTGCATGTTTGAACAAAGTGCTGTTGATATGCAGGATAGGGTAGGATGAAAGTTGCATTCTGTTACATTCAAAATTCCTAATTATACTTACTTAGCAAAGTTAGACACAAAACCCCAAAAGCTACTAAACTTGGCAAATCATGACTGAAATCGAATAAGGACTGACACTACATGACAAACGAATCTCACAAATAAAAAAGGAGCATGCAGCTCTGGGCAAAATAGTCAGACAGCTGATGTCCACTGAACCTTCAGCATGACTGTCTGGTTTCAATGTCAACACGAATTTCTTTCTAGAGCATTTTATCAGACACACAAAAATTGTTTGAAGCAATTTAGACAGAGATGGAATGTGGGACTGCTTGCCCACTTGATGGTGACTAATGGGTAATATGGGGAAAAGTCCCCTGTTCTCATTTGAATGTCTAATGATGGATGTTTGGGGTTAGATTTCATTATCCTGCTCAGAACCATGCATGCAATACTCCACTATTAAAAAAAAAGTTTGTGTGATTAAGCTCTGCACTCATTGTAACAAAAAAATCTTCTGTTTCCGATTACAGAGACTGCATGACATATTAAAAAGCTAATTTCACCTTCATCTGATTCCTTCAGCGTTTGTTAACTAACTAATATTCTCTGCCATTAACTATTTTATAATGTCATCAAACCAGATTAGACCACAGGGAAGAATGAAGAACACTATATATACTATGCTTGCACTTATTTTTCAAGATTGAGTGCAGGAGTAACTGTTCTTATGAATTTTATAATTTTTCTTGGTATCAAGTTATTCATTGTTAATGTAGAAATTCAGCCTTCACAGCATTTGTACTAAGTTGAATGAATGCAGTCTATCAATTCAACCATTTGTGATTCTGGAAGTGCTTTTCTTCAAGTCAGGCCAAGTACCACAGAAGAGTTTTCTCTAAAACTAATAGAGCATTCAGTAAGTTCAAAGCAACATTTATGAAATAAAAAAATCAAAGTATAATGACCCTTCCAACCTGCAGCACTGGTGACATGAAATTAAATTCGGGTCAACAGATACTTGCCTGAATTTCTTTTTGAAATTCCTGAAACAGTATTACTGATGTTCAGACTAGACTGTCCAGTCAATATCTGGATGACTTTTTCAAGCAAGACCTTCTGATTAGGTAATTTTTGCCTGCAAGTCCTTCGCTAAAATGTTCATTCTCACAGTTATTTACTTGTATTTTTACTGTTTTCCAACCCTTTCACTACTAAATAGATATATTGATTAAATAATTTTTGTAGTGGACTATTTTATCAATCTGTGTAATTCTCGAACAAATAACAATCAATATAAACAATCAAAATTCCTGTATTACTGAAGTAATGAACTGCAGATTCTATAACTTGCATCACAGGGTCACACCTGTAGGGAGTCAGTTGAACCTGATGCTTCCACCCCTGCCACCTCTTTACATGCACCCTAGGCAGAGTCCTCAGATTATTTCCTTCTTGCATACACAATTTCTATTAAACCTTCTGTAGGCTAATTTGCCCTGCCCTTACAGCTGTGCATTTTCATGGTTTTCCTGTAATTATACTTTCACATAATTTTATTTTGCCTTGAGTATTTATATACTGTTTTACTGTTACCAATCTTTCACAGTGGTTGGGGGTGTTTTGGGTTTGGGTTGTGTTGGGTTTTTTCTCTACATTAAGAGAAAGATCTCTATTTAGATTTCTTGGTATTAGAAATAAAACATCAAGGCTAGAACAAATATGACCTTTTAAAGTTTGGTAAACAAAACTCATGTGGAATCACAAGAAATATAAGATCTTGTTTATCAGGAATGGCCCTGTGTAAAGCAGAGTTGAGTGAAAAGGAGGGGTCTAGGTGTAAGTTGACATAGGCACTATTTGGTCTAAAATAGACTTGTAAGAAGGAATTCAAATCACCCACCAGTCAAAAACTTGACATTTTGAGTGTATCCCAAATGTGCCACTATTGGATAGTACCTACCAAGTACAAAGGCTACACAATCTGTATGGGCAGCCTCTTCCACTGTGTGACTCTTCTCACAGTGAGGCTGTGTAGCCAGCCCAAACTTCCTTCACCAATGTTTCCCGTAAATCTATCCATCACTCCACTTGTCAGCCTACAAGTACAGAGAGACAAAATATTTTCTTTCAGACTGAATGCAATCTGTCTGCCATCAGTCTGAAGTCAGTCTTCTTTCCAGGATGACTCCTCTTGGATTTTCATTTCAGCACACAAGATTACTTTAATTACTAGAACTCTGAACTTCCTGTTTGAAAACTAACTCCATAACTATCAGTGATTCACACAACCTTCATGAAAAGGAGATTATAGATTAAGAGCACAGTATAAGATGCTGGTTGTCTTTGGCTGCATCTAAATGGTATGACTCTATATCTGAATGACTAGGTCAGCCAAACTATACTGTAGTACTTTTTAATGAGAGCTGTGCATTTGTGCAGCTCCTCAGCCCTGTTAGTAAGTCAACCACAAAACTAAATTCCACATGAAGAAAAATATCAGAAATCATACTAAACATTTACATTTCTAAAAAAAAAATCTATTCTTTTTTCAACAGGCAAGACTAAAGATAGAATCAATAATGAATTGCAGAGTCATTCAGGCTGGAGAAGCCTCAGGAGTTCTCTAATGCAACTGAAGCTCTGAGGTCAGACCAGGTTGCTCAGGGCTTTAGGAAGTCTGGTCTTGAAAACCTCCAGTACAGACATTCTGCATCATCTCTGGGAAGCCTATTCCAGCATTTGTCTGTCTTCTTGGCATGCCCACTCCTCCCAGCCCTTAAACTGGATCTTCTGTCTTTTTCAATTTATATCTATTACCCCATGTCATCCTGTCATGCACATATCTAAAGAGCCTGACTGCATCTTCTCATAACACTCCATAAGGACTGGAAGGTTTCTATCATGTTGCCTTTGCTGCCCACCTCCCCTTTTACTCTCTAGGTGAAATAATCCCAGCTCCCTGAGCCTTTCCTGGTGGGTCATGTGCTTCAAAGAGTAAGTCACAATTAACTTCAGCAGTAGGACATGGATCTGAATAAATAATATGCAAAAAGTCAGGTCCTCTTGCCCTAGTCTACTTTAAGTTCAGTACCTTCTTTTCCACACGATGCTTCGGTTTTATTCCGTAACTGTCTAAATGTTCCTGCATGCCACCACTAATTATCCACTTCCTTTGAATATTGATGGATAAATTTTCAGAGCATTTCCTAATTTGAAATAGGCTTCCAGTTCAAGAATCACCTTGCTCATTGAAAGAATTGCAAATATATTTTACATAGCTTCCAGCTTTAGTATTGGGTTTAGTGAACTTCATTTGTCAGATGCTTATCCTGAAAGGACAGAGGTGTAGTTCCAAGATGGAGTACTTGCAATTTATGTTTACTTGTTCTTGTAATTAAAGGTTTTCAAACTAGTTTTCTAATAAGTCTAAAAAGGCATTGGGCCTGCCCCTGCTGCATTTGGAGATGGAATTGCTAGGGGAGGAATAGAAGGAAGAGACAGGAAACCCAGAATCTTAAAATGCAGAATGTTTTATTTTGTTTAGAGTGGAAATTCTGTTTAAGAACGAATTTCCGTCCAAAGCTAACTTTCTCTGAAAAAGTTGAAAATTGAGATTTTTAGAATATGGTTGCATAGACAACACAAAGCAATTGGTTTGTTGTATGTATCTAAAGCAATTATTGATAGATTCACTGTATAACTGCCTTGAAAAATAAGAATATTCTGCTTGAATCCAGCTTGTTTTCCAAATGATTGTGTTGAAGTAAATGACTGAAAGTTGAAGTGTGCTGAAAGGAAGTTATTCTTTGCAAGGAGAGAAGTTAAATACTAAAAGAGGTGTCCAGAGAGGATGAGGCATCTTAATCCATGAAGATTTCAAAAAAAGAAAAGAAAAATTAACTGGACAAGACTAGGAGCGACTACTGCATCTTTGAAACTAATCCTGTTTGTAGTATGATAGTGAGTTGATCTTGGCTGGCAACCAGACCTTCACTCTCTCTTTTTTAACCCCTCTCCTCAACAGGACAGGGTAGAAAATAAGAAAAAGTTTATTGAGGATCAAGAGAAAGACAGTGAAATTACTCATCAATTCTCTTCATAGGCAAACCAGTCTTGACCTAAGGAAAATTATTTTGATTAGTTACCAATTAAAACAGAGTAGGTTGGTGAACAAAGACAAAAGACTCTAAAACACCTTCCCACACCCCAACCTTCTTCCCAGGCCCAGCTTCATTACTTCATCCCTAACTCTCCTATGATCCCACCCCCCACCCAAAGCAGCCCAGAATGGGGAATGGGTGACTACAATCAGTCCATAACAGCTCCTCTTTGCCACTCCTTCTTCCTCACACTTCTCCCCACTCCAGCCTGGGGCCTTCCCAGGGGCTGAAGAGAACCACCTGCTCTAGCATCTCCTCCACTTTTATCACTGTCTCAAGAGAGATGAGCAGGACCTGATGGCATCCAGAGGTGTCTTCCAATCTAATGTATTCTGCCATTCTGTGATTAATCCTACTGTTTAAATCAGCTGCTAAAATATATAAGAGCAGACATATCTAATTATAAAAAGCTCATTTAGTTTGATTTTCTGAAAAATTTAACATGGGTACAGTCAGTTCTGCTTTTTATCAGCTTGTGAATTGCACATCTATTTAAAATACTTGTTTTCTTGGAGGGATTGCTACCTTAAATTGAAATTTAGCTTAAGATAAAGAATAATAGTCTCTCTTGCTTTACAAACAAATAAATGTTGCAAAGTAAAAATATTTGTGTTTTATTTCTGTCTAGGAATCATCATAGAAGATAAACAGTAAGGCTTAAAGTACCTGCACCAAAGGTCCCTAAAGCATTTTAGGAACTCTCTTAATTGCATGAACCAGCTAGCTATTAACATTACTGACATCCACTGTGTGAAACATGAAAGTCATTATGAGCACACTGTAGCTGCTCCAGATATCATGGCACGTAATAAAGAGGAATATTTCTCAATTTAAAAATAAAATGTTACATAGACACAGTCTTACAATAATAGCTCTTTATATTGAACAGAAAGAAGGCTATGTGATCTGCTTTGTGTTGACTGTGGTAAAAGATCACAATATCTCCAAAATCCAGCTCTAAAATTCTTTAGTTTTTTTAACTGAATCTTAAATTTCAAAACAAACAGAGATAGAAAAGACAGCAACAAATTTCCAGAAACAAACTCTGCACGAAAATTTTCATATGGCTAGGAGTTATGTTTCGTCCTTTCGTAATCTTAGCCCTATATGCCTGATTCTGAACTTCACTCTATAAATACACGTATTTCTGCATGCCTCTACAAACACTGACACTAGAATTCAGCCTAAATAGGTCCTTCACAAGCAACTGTGATTTCTGAAATGGTTGTAGGAGCTAAAGGCTGCAATCTAGCATAGAGAAGATGTTGTCATGCAGAGAAACATGTTACCTTCTTATTGTGTTAGAGTTGTATAAAATTGTTTCTGTTTTCTGGACAAGAACACTAGCACAGTGAGCTTTTCGCCCACATCACTGGGTGAGTTCAGCCTTACCTGCTTACAAGCCACAAGTCAAACTTTTCTGAAGTGAAAAAAGACATATAAACTCAGTAGAAGTAATTTTTTTTTTTAGATTAGACAGTGGTATATGTACAGCAACTTTGAAAAAATCAGTCTTCACTAGAAGACCTAGAAGAGTTGTAGTATAATGGCTCTTGAAGCAGTGTTGCAGTTTATCCCCACAAGCAGTTCGAATCTGGGAGGCAGAAAACAGATTCCACATGCTCAGGCTCACCAGCCACAGCCTGTTGCTACCACTATAGAGACAGACACATCACAGAAACCCTGAGACCCTTGTTATTGAGTGCTGCAGGTGCCCTAACTAGGAAACATTCCTTTTTTGCACTGGTTGGTAAAAGTATTTTTGTGGCAACAAAGCTCTGTTTTCTGAAGGAAAATAAGTGGAAGAGAGATATCTGTGGTAGATGCAATATCAGTTATAAGCATGATATTAATGTAATATTCTTTAACCCACAGCTTGATGCAAAGAGCGCCTTGCATCTTTGGGACAGCTTGTGCTGCTGCTTTCTCAAGGAGATAGGGAACTGCTCTGAAGCTCAGGCAAGCAGCAAGTTCTGCTGCAGGTGTGTGTTCAACAATTAACAGAATTGGGTGGCTGCAGTATAGTTCTCTGAAGCTGATATTTGAAAATGTGAATTCTTTAGCATTTTCCTCTTCCTTCTTATTTAAGATAAAATTTCCAAAGAACTGCTAAACTAACATGCCATGAGTGTACAAAATGCATTTGTACACTAGAAGATGCAAACAAGATCTTCCAAAATAATCTTTTTTCTCATCAGGGTTCTCAGTCTTTCCCTTTCCTCCACAGACAAATACTGTGTGCTTTGAATGCACTTAGTACTCTGTTATTGCAACCATTTTTACCAAGATGTTAAACTATATTGACTATCTACAATTTCCCACAAAATATTCCCAGATCTGTTGCCATTTTAATTTGTAATAACATGCAATTAATTTTTCAGTTGACTGAAGGTTCTGAAGAATTTTTATTCTCTTCACATGAAATGTCCATTTTTAATTTGCTTATCAAACCCATAGATTTTCCACTGAGTTAGTTTGTGCAATGTGGTTGCTAGGCAACCAAAAATAATTTTTCCTATCTTAGGTCAAGAAAGGAAGATATAAGTTTACCAGCCTGAACCTTGCTGAAGGTTTTGTGGTTTAATTAGGTCTCTAATGTTTATAATCCCTTGTCACTCATATCTCTCCACACTCATTTTTTTTCATTGGAGTTTCATGGAGGTGGAACAGATGTAGCAGCTCTCAGAGTGTGTCGTTTAAGCACAAACCAGTAACAAATTACCTGAATTCATAACTTAGGAGGGAGTAGTGTAAACATATAGAACTCTTCAACAGTTTTCTATTTGATGCAATAATACGTCATAAATCAGTAAAGTCGGCTTCAAAATTCAGACATGGAAGTTACTGGTTTTGGTGTTCTCAGGGTTCAGGTACTTCTAGATCGATAGAATACTAAAAAAACACCCCATAATGGCTAATATTTTCTGTGAATACTATTTTACCTTCCCTCCACAGCTTATTATTTCATATTAAAATTGGACACATTCCATATTTAGAAGTTTCTGAGTAATCTCAAAAAATTTTGCTCACGAGATCATGTTGTTTCTATCAGAAGTGAAATGTTTGTATCCAGACATGCGCCCAATGTACTAATCATGAATATAGTTTTAAAAACACAAGATTTAACATATTCAGTGAGTCATAAATTATATATAGCTTTTTCAAACTGGAAGAGGAAGATGGGTCGGACAAGCATATGGCTGTATTCCATTTAAGATTAGGACGGTTAAGAAGCAAGATAAGAACTAGCAAGTTCCCAAAATTATAAGAAGAAATCACTATAGAAAAGGTAAGACAGTACTGGCAAAGAAATCTTACTTTGGTGAACAATAGCACTGTTTCAAAGGGCTCTCCAGCTCCTGTACTATTTTTCAGCAGAATGATAGACTTGCATGCTGATTCAGTGTTTTTTAGATACACAAGTTCTGCAGTAACTGCTATAGCAGACTGAGCTTCAAGAAGAGTCCCCAGAAAACAAGTTTTGGTTAAAATAACAGATTCTCTAACTGATGAACATATGTAATTCATTAAATGCTGGGTACAAAAAAAGGTGGAGTTTTTATTATACCCACAGCAATTTTCAATTTCAACAACTGAAGCTGGAAACAGCTCATCTTTCAGAACGGCTGACAAAGAAAATTTCCAATTAGATTCCAAATAAAATTTTCCTTCCTGTTCCACACTTCTTTTTTAAATCCAAGACTATCATATTAAAAAAACCCTAAAACACTGAGAGCTACAGTGATAACTAGGGCTCAGTGGGATTTAAACAATGTTTCAAGGGGATTAGGTAAGGGAAGAACTGAATCTTAAATATGCCACTTCTAAACAAAGATTTTTAGCATGAAACAGAATAAAAAGATGTGTCACTAGTTATTTCAACATCTTTGAAGAACTAATTTGGTGTGTGACAAAGACAGGGTTAAGTGAAAGCAGTACCTGCCAAAGGACCTAATATACCAGCTTTGGTGGCTATGATGTCCAAGAAGTGTACATCAGAGGCAAGAGGAATCTAGGGTCATTACAGACAAAGATAATGGACAGCAGCAGGCAGTAGTTTAGGATGCCAAATGATTCATTACCTTGACTCTGCTTCTGCTCTCTATGCAGAATGAAAAAATTAGGACTTTCTACTGGGAGACAGAGCACTACTTTTTCCATATACAACATACAAATCCAGTCACACTGAAATGAGACCTCCAAGATTGCTCTGAACTATTGTCCAAAAGTTCAGAGACTTTTGAACTTTGTCCGAGAATAGACCATTGTAAAAAAGGATACTGCTGGAACGCAGAACTTTACTGTCCTGCTATGCCAAAATGAGTTGAGGAACATCTGCCATCTTTATTCTAGCAAGGAATTTTGTACCGTCTTGGAAAAAAAAAACCCAAAATCCACCGAAACAACCACCAAACAAAACCAAACCCAGGCAGCTTCGTCTGCGTTGCTGCAAGCTGTAAGAACATTAGACCTGAGTTTGCAGTTTTCCGCAAAAATGATGTGAGCATTACTTTGATACTAAGATGGGTGTTTTTAGTAACTTCAAGACACACATCATAGTGAAAACCATCTTAAATGTTAAGATAATTTTTTTTCTGACCTACGTATAGCACATGGCAAACTGCAACTATAACAACACTGCAACCATAGAAGCTACCTCTGATTTTTCATTTTCATTACACAGCCATGCACAGCGTTACCCTATTGTGTTGGTGTAGCATGTGTACTCCATTTCTTCTCATTCAGTTGAGTCAACCTTTTCAGAACACTGGGATGCATCTTCCTTCTTTAAGCCAGCACAAATACAGTGAAAGTTAAGCATGATGCAAAGAGAAGAAGAGGGGTTTTTTTGAGGTCACATTCAGGCCTTCATGTTTAGTCAGCCAATTACCCTGATTTCCAGCTATGTATAAGCATATGTGTTTATTTTAGTATGAGTCAGACTCATGTCATAAATAAATAGTCAGAGACAATTATTAATATTTGTACATCTGAAAATTGTCAATAATTATGCGATGGGCCAGTTCCTACTCTAAATGACTGAAAACAGGAAGTCTGAATTACAAAAGGGAAGGGAAACTAGACTTCCATTTAGGTGTGCTTCAAATATCCTGGAGCTATTATATGGTGCCAAGTGAAAAACTAGCAGAATTTCCAAACAACCTGTACTGCTGCGAAGCCGTCAGATAACGACATTGTCCCTGCAGCTCCTTAGCTAAAAAGGGTGAAGGGAGGGATACTCACAGTGCTGGCAAAGGTACTTAGAGAGAAAAGAAATGGAGCAGCAAAAGCAGGAACCTCTTCAGAGTAGCAGCAGCCTAGCAGAGTCCTTGATCAGAAGGGCAAAGCCAGGACAGATGTACCCAGCTGCCTGCTAAAGCCATCAGTGTCATTCCTTGTTCCTTTAATGTCTGCAGGCAACCAAAATGCCACATGTAGTTTGGCAAAAGGAGAGCTTCTTAGCCTCCGTTCCCACTCAGTTCACCTGTGCTAGAACGACCGTGATATGGCAACAACGTGAACACAAGACTTAGAAAAAGCAGAAGCTTAAAAAAAGCGCAGCAGGAAAAGAGTGCCCAGGACATTACAAGGAGTTCATAATACAGATGTATAGAAACAGGCTGCCTTTAATTTGTTTTTCCTTGGACATATTTATCTTCCACAGTCATGTCAGATATTTTACATTAGTATCTCACTTAGAAGAATAACAGAAAGAAAAATGCATTTAGGACAACTGAAAGTGTCCAGTTACTGATCTGCCATTTTTTGGAAAGACAGCTGTCTGAAACACCTTCTTTTTTTCCCTTCTATTTGCAGTAAGAAGAGAAAACAAATGTGAACTAGGACTTCATCTTACAAGGTGCTATACAAAAATAAATAAACAGTTTTTGGCAGTTCTTGGATCACATTGGGCCCTTTAAAACTGCAGGAAAACGTTAAACAATAAAGGGAAAGGACAAAACTCCAGAGACACATAATTGCCTATTTTAAGGCAGGGTATAAGAAATGATTAAAAAGTGTCATTAAAATATGGGCAAATTATTTGCCATAAATAATAACATCAAGAAAATAACTTTCATTTCTTCATAGGTTGGCCAACCAAATTAGCCATATTTTTTAATGAAATCATCTGCAGCAACCACAACAGTGTCTTTATTTTATCTTTTTTTTTTTGTAAGCAGGATTTTTCCATTAATTCATTCTCTTGGATTTCTGGGGAAAAAACCACAACAACCCAACAACAACAAAAAACAATTACACCAACAAAACCAACCAAACACACACAGACAAAAAATAAAAAAAGTGTATAATCAGCCACACAGAAATCTCTGTCTGTAAACTTGAACCTTGACAAAAATTACGTCATTCTTAAACCTAGATTACCCCTTGAAGATACTGACTCAAGTGGGGTCAGAAATATACCAAGCTTAGTTTTATTAAATAGAATGGAAAATTTAAGAATTAAATGCCTTGATATAGAAAAGAAACCAAACAACTCGTGTTCCTGACATAACTAGCACAGGACAGACTTTGGCAGCAAGGGCATCGCTTGCATTTTAAAACTTATCTGAAGCTGTTTTAAAAATAACTGGTCTGTCAACTTTAGTCAATCATTTTATTTTCTAAATCCTCTAATACTCTGTAGCATTTCTCTCCAAGGAATGTTTCCGGTGTGCTGTCATGTCATATTAGGGAGTTGATATAGAGATTTTATATATTGGTGAAATCATTAAATTCAATCTTTATCCCAACAGAGTGCAGCAAATCTGAAGTTGGACTCAAACTCTTACGTAAATTTTAAAATACTTCAATGAATTGTTATGTGATATTTTGTTGGTTTCAACACAAAATCTTGATGACGGCTTTTCAGAGAGCAAAATTACCTTTTTTGTGTCAATGTGAAAGTTTACCCCTGTTGTAACATACTTAAATAAAACACCTTATTGAATATGTCCAAACATTATCTTTACTGATATTTTTACTGTTTATTTTATCTCTTTTTCAAAGCCATACTAGAAGTATGGCTCTCTCAGAGGGTCCCATATCTATTCCTTAACTTGCCTAGCATAAACTGAACAGAGATTTTGATTAAATCATCAGATATCTGGTTTTATTTCTTTGCATTGTGCTTCATTCCTCTGGAATTTGGGAGTCCAGGATTATTTCCTGGTCACACTTTCTTCTCTCTTCCACAGTATTTTGGAAAGAAGAAATATGACCTTTTCTGTCATAGACCTAGTTATCTCCTTTTGCCTAGTTCAGATTTAAGTTAGGATTTCATCCTGAAGAAAACTGCCTTTCTACTTCTTTCTGCTACTCAATCTACTAATTTTGTGATATTCATTTTTCCATGTCCAAAATGGGGATTGAAGAATACAATTAATATTGGCTAGCTATTCTGCTGCAGTGAAAATTAATTTTTCTAACTATTTTCTGTGTATATTTTGATCTCCTTGGCTTCAGTCATTTTATACCTGTTCATCTGGAAATATATGATCCAGTCATGACAGGCCGGGATTCACAACACATACGAAAGGAATTTCTTCAGCAAGAACATTAAAAACATTTCATCTGCCTATTACAGATACTTCCCTAAACTAGAGCATTACATCTCAGTAAATTGTGTATTATGATTCTAATATTCCTCTACACTCTTTGTTTCTTATTCCATAAAATACAAGTATTTCAGATCAGGAAAAAAATCAAATCATTATATCCTTAAAAAATTGCTACTCATAAGTCACAACTTATCTAAATATTTTCTTGATAACACGGTTTAAATTGTATCTTCTATTAAACATGGATTTAAACAACTCTGTAAGAACTGATTAATGGCTGTTTTGATGCCTTTTAAATAAATCTACTATCTCTCCAGTAAGTGTACATAAGAATGGTTAAAATGTGAATGACACATGATTTTAACCATTCTCAATATATATTGAGGTATTTACACCTTTTAAACACAATACAAAACATCTTCAAAAACTATAAGCATTATCAACTAAATCTGATATCCCTTAGATTATGATTTTTCCAAATAAGAACAGGATGCACACAGGTTTAGAATAAACATCATAGCTCTGGGAGATGCATTCAAAAACCCCCAGAATAGCTTTAAAATAAGAGAAACAAATTAGCAATATTAACATTTGAGTTCAATAGGTCATTTTCAGATTATAAAGAAATTCTACTCTACAAGTTTTCCCTATCCTGTAATGACAAATGCTAAATTTTTCTTGCTTTTTTAGCAGAGCCATATGTTACAAAAAGGTGAAAGACCAACATTAGAAAAATATTAATCAATTAAAAGAAAAATGATTGATTTTTGTTAATATAGCATATGACGTGCATGTATCAAAAAAACAGGTTATTGCCACAGACAGGGCACAAGCAGCGTGCAATGTAAATATCTGCAGTGTCCAGTAGCAAGCTGTAGCAAGAGTCAGAACATTGTTTTTAGTTGAGATTCCAGAATTTCTGGAACAGTACCATCATTCTTACAATAACCTACAGTGCATAGTGTAAAAGCTGAAAGAGATTCTTCCAGCTTTTTCACTCCTTTTGAAAGATCTTAGGTCTGAAGGAACAATTTTATCTTCTTCTGAGAGGCACTAAGCATGCTTAACACCTATTGACACATCCTTCTCACTCAGGGAGGAGGGAAGGTGGTGTCCTTTGTCTTTACTCTTCATTGCAACTGTAATAAATACNCCATTTTGTGTTCAGAAAAGAAGCGGGGGGGTAAGGAACCTTGAAGGTAGGACAGGAGATTTATAATTATAGCCTGCAAAATACCGCCAATATTTTCCACTGTGACTGAATCAAGACTAGGAATTCAGGAGGTAGAAAGGCGTCCTAAATCTTCTGAAAAAAAGATTATGCAAACTAATGCTCAATATTAGTTAATGAACACTTTATCTAAACAGCTTTACACACACACACAGAGGACCTAAGAAGGGATATTGATTTACAAGAACAAGAAAACATTTCTCTTTTTAAATAAATTATTGAGGATCAATATTCTTTATTTCTGTTAGTAACATTTCATAGCAAATACTATGAAGTATAACCCTTCCTGCTACTGTAGCAGTTTCCCATTGAATCGCCCCAAACGGGCCANCCTATTGACTGCTCCTTCCTCAATATGTAAAATGTTTATCAGAAACATAAGCCTGAGGGCTAGTAGCAATAGACTGGACTGTGAACTATATAAGCATTCTCTAATAAGCTAAGTGATCTCGAATTAAACAGTTCAGCTTGTTACCACTCTCAGTTTCAATGCTCTATTTGAAGTCTTTGCAATTTATTAATTCATTAAGAGGAAGAAATTAAGCCCTGCTAGGTTCAAGAAATAAAACTTTCTTGTGTGAAGTTTAAAGTAGCAGGAAAGATTAATTGCCTTTCTTGGCTTAAGTTGCATTTGGTGTCAAATTTTTCAACTTTTAAAAATTATTTTCA
>VZTH01005812.1:353211-370081 GCA_013397815.1 Aleadryas rufinucha
TCAACTTCTAAAAATTATTTTCAAATAAAAAGACAAAGTTGTGTACAGAATGACTCTGCTCACTTTATATATATATATATATATCTATATATCTATATATCAGATATAAGTGCTTCTGAAATGTTATGTGTGTACTTGTACATATGCTTGCATTTATTTTCATCTCAAAGCAAATTAAATGAGGAATAAGTCACCAATTCTTCACAGACATTCAAAGTTATATATAGTATTGTCTGTGAAAAACATCCATGATTTATAACAACAATCTTTATTGACCAACTCCTTTCCTGCTAACTTATTATACAGTTTTAACAAAGCCATGCATGTAGACAAAACAGAGCAGAATAAGCCTGCCCTTACAGCAGAACAATGCTGCTGCTATCTACAATTTCATACTTCAGCAGTTAACTTACCTCGGCTGAGCCACCAGACCAACACAGGGGTGGCTAAGAAAAGCTTTGTTCAAAGTTGATAATAGTGAGATACTAGATGACAACTCTGTTTTATTACCTGCTATCCAGCAATCCAAACTAAGTTCTGTGCCACTTTCCATTCAGCCTTCTATATCTTCAGCTCTTTTGCAAGACAAAACAACTGTGTCAATGCACACATCAACCCCACCAGTAAATAAGTGCTCTACCTTGTCTTCTGTGATTAGTTTTTTAAAAATGTGACGGGTTAAAACTATTCAGATTCAACTGTGCCTGCTTCAACAAACCATTATTTCACATTTCCTTTTCAAAATGTTTTGTTTCCCATTGAGCATCAGGAACATAGCTGCTGTATGCCTTTTCAAACAGGTCAGAGCTACCTTTGACTTTTCACTGAAAGGTTATCATGCAGAATAAGCCAAGAAAGTTCAATTCCATAGGCAAAAGAAAACCGTCTAAGTTGTAGTATTTACATAACTACATAAAAATTTGCATACTAATTTTTGCACTTGTAATTGATTTATATAACTGTGTATCTCAAAATAGATAGAAATCCCATATTCACATTCAAAGTGTTTCCTACACATATAGAAAGCCTCTCCAGCAGATTACCAGCTAGCAAAGGACTAAGTGCAAAACAACTTCTAAACCAGAGAACCCTTGGGTAGCTAGTGGTAGAGCCTCAAAACATTTCCTCTATTCTAAGGAGGTAACTAAGAAAAAGAAATACTTAGACCCTAAAAACCTTTAATTCTCATTTGATTCAGTAATTGAAATTGGATTCAATTTTCCTTAAAATTGATTGTTACACAAAGACATTCTTACTGTTGTAGTGAACATACAAAAAATATTTTAGGAAAATGGCAATCAGGTCTTACTCTGCAATCCTCAGTTCTTTCCTGATGTGTCTAAACTTATTAACTGAATTCCTTAGTCATTTCATAAGAGCTATAAAATTAAACACCCAGACTGAGGAAGACACAAAACTGCTAACTCTTCTTGGCTCTCCAGTTTGTCTGAGCAAGAATTTTAATTCTGAAATGTAAACAAAGTCCACCTCAAAGCAAGTTTTCATAAACAGAAAGAAGAAGGATTTAATTGTATTAGAATCAGAATCTGGATCTGAGCAGCCCATATTTTCAAAGCTAAGTAAGTTTTCAAAACTATGTCATCAGACAGAAAGGTGTTGAAAAATACGGTTTTGATAAAAATAATTTTTCAGAAATTAAATTTCAAATACTGTAGTTAATTGCTTAGTTTAAAATGAAAGAATTCCTTAACTTTTGGCAAACCATTATTGAACACTTAAGATTTACAAAGCACTTTTGCCTTTCAAAGTCATCTTGGCAATTTGAATTGCCTAAATACATAAAAAAGATGTTGTTGGCTTCCAAACCTGAATACAAACCACATAAAAGTAATAGATCATCTTGATTAAAAGAAAACAAAACAAAAAAACCAACTCAGTTTATTTGCTACTTCTGCCAGACACTGTTAGCTTTGTACTGCTAACAGTAGTAGCTATCTACTGGTAACATCTACGTACAGACCGGGGAATGACCCTGGAGAGCAATGCCATGGAAAAGACACCTGGGGGTCCTGGTCAATGGAAAGCTGAACATGAGTCAGCAGTGGCCTGGCAGCCAGGAGGGCCAACCCTGTCCTGGGGGGCATCAGGCACAGCATCGCCAGCTGGGCAAGGGAGGGGATTGTCCCGCTCTGCTCTGCGCTGGGGCGGCCTCACCTCGAGTGCTGGGGACAGCTTTGGGTGCTGCAATGCAAGTAAGACCTAAAACTATAAAAAATATAAAAAACTATTAGAGAGCATCCAAAGTAGGGCCACAAAGATGGTGAAGGGCCTTGAGGGGAAGCCGTATGAGGAGCAGCTGAGGTCACTTGGTCTGTTCAGCCTGGAGAAGAGGAGACTGAGGGGAGATCTCATTGCAGTTCCAACTTCCTCATGAGGGGAAGAGGAGGAGCAGGCACAGATCTCTGTGATGACCCATGACAGAACCCAAGGGAATGGCCTGAAGTTGTGTCAGGGAAGGTTTAGGTTGGATATTAGAAAAAGGTTCTTCACCCAGAGGGGGGTTGGGCACTGGAACAGGCTCCCCAGGGAAAGTGGTCATAGCACCAAGCCTGACAGAGTTCAAGAAGCATTTAAACAATCCTCTCATGGTGGGATTCCTGGGGCTGTGCTGTGAAGGGCCAGGAGCTGGACTTTGATAATCCTAGTGGGTCCCTTCCAACTCAGAATATTCTATAATTCTATTATTTTTTCAACCCTTAAATACATCAAAAAGAAGGAGTAAAGTCGTACGCGCAATTTGAGAGGAGGCAAGGGAGGGGAAGTAGATACTGATAGTTCATATTCTAAACAATATCGAAGGCAGGTTTCAAACTACAGAGTATTGTAGATGCTCACATTGAAATACATCAAGAGTTTTAATCAGTGTTTGAACCACATGACTTTATGTGATAATGCATGTTATTTTTACTGATAACAAAAGGCTGCCTCTCTCTCTCTCTCTTTTCTGCCTCCATGCTGTGTGTAAGGACTGCAGAAGTAGTATTTTATCAACTGTCTATTTAAATCATCAAAACTATATTTTGAATAATGAAAAAATCATAAGACATTTTGCCGCTTCTACCCAGGCAGCCCGGTGAGCCTGGTAGGCGGCATAGTTTCTGTCCTCCCACATGGACACTCGCCAGGTANCGGATCTGCCCTCGGAGGCAGAACCCAAGGCGGGGAAATCCACCCACTAGATGTCCTCTCTGATGTACAGCCCAAAATGGGCTGATGCACCGCAGCAACATTTGGACTGTTTTGAAATAGTATTACAGAATGTGATCTAAGCAAATGGGTCTGCAATTTACAATCAAAGTAGGCCTGCTGGGCTTGGCAGGCTTCTCCCTCCTTGTCCTTTCCATGTTGTGAGTCATACATTGGTTTTGCTGAAGAACTCAACCCTGATTCTTCCTTTTGATCAATTGTTCAGTTTATTGACCCTTAAACTGAAATAACAGCAGAGTCTTGTCTAGTACAGCCTTCACCAAAAAAA
This sequence comes from Aleadryas rufinucha, assembly GCA_013397815.1. NCBI lineage: Eukaryota > Metazoa > Chordata > Aves > Passeriformes > Aleadryas > Aleadryas rufinucha. The sequence continues at coordinate 356,708 of VZTH01005812.1, forward strand.
ATTATATCCTGAAATAATTCCAAGAAACAATATTAAATATGCAAATAAAATGAAAGAATGTCATAGCTTTGAAAATGTTTACGGAAAAGTATTTCAGGTAGTTTCTATTGATGATAGATAACCAAAGTTCTTTTAATACAACAATTTAGAAACTCTAACAGGAATGTATGCACGGAATTCCTGTTCTGAATAATACAGTAATACTATTCTGAGAGGTAAATTTGAAGATTTGGAATACATTCAGTGAAACTAAGGGTAAACAAACTTATGCTGCTTTTAAATGTTTTTTTCTTTTCTTTTGCTGCCTTGAGCCCCAGCTGCTGTACATTCAATTGTAGGCAAGAATCACTGAGTCAAGATCAGGCTTTCAATGCACTTGCAAATATCTCTTTGGAATATACTGTTCTCTCTCCTGCTGTTTGAAGTATGAAATGCCTTCATGTTAACTGATGTGTGACCCAACAGGAGTTTTTGTGTGTGATATGGCTTTGACTTAAAAATTACAGCCTTTCCTCACAGGTTTCTTCTCAGTGGAGTACGCCGAAATTAGTTGCATCTATTTAAGAAAGATTTGGTCCTCTTTTGGCTATAAATAGAAGTAGTGTTGCATATTTTGGTCTCATGAGGGCTACAAAAATCTAAAGTGTAGTCAATGATCTTACTTCTGTGGTCTGAATGGCCCCCTGGAAAACTGGTGTAAAACTTCATGTAAACATCAACACTGAATTTGTTTACAGCATTTTTCTCTTATACATTCCTCATTATAACAATAGATAGTACAGACATAAAAGGGGGAATAGGGTACAAATAAGATCAGTGAGAGACAAATTTTCCCCACATATATTCCAAAAGAAATACAATTTCAGGAGGAAAAAGGAATGAAAAGGAAGACAGGGAAACTAAAACCTGAGTAATATATACAGTTGACTTCACTGACAAACAGAAAATACAAACCAAATAAGTCTGAAGGAATATGTTTTATAAGAAGTTTCTGAAGCCCTTTCTTCTCTCTGTAGAAGAGATGTGCAACTGAGGAAATAAGTTTGAAGTCTTGGGATGTGCATTACTGTGAGCTGCAGGAACTGTACTGCAGCCGACAGCACTGTCAGTGCCACAGCCAGTCTAACCCACTGTGGATTTTTAATAGACAAAAAGGAAAATAGAAGGCATGAGAGAAATTAATTATAGGTTTGTCTTATCAATAACATTCCTCAAGGTTTGAAAAAATGTAGGTAGTTTGCTTTTTCATTACTTGGCATTAATAATGAGTACACATTCACCTATTTTTTTCCAGAAGAGTAGTACATCTGTGATTACTTCTCCAAGGACTTCATTTCACAGGTTGAGCTAGGCAAAAGAGGTTCTCCTTTTACTCATTTTCCCCTCTAGTGAGAACTGAGTGCCAAGCATATGCAAGTAAAAAATTCAAATAAAGACCAGTGCAGGTCAGTTGAAAAAATATTAAATCTGAAACATCTTATATCCCAAAAGTAAACTTTGCTTTCCACAATGACTTCTGAAATTCCATTTGCTGTGACATTTTTAACATCAGAAGTTCAGAGAGTTTTTGAAAAATATTTCAATCATTTGTGATTTTCGTTCCAATTTAGTGTAAAAAGATTCAGTTTGATGCTTAACATATTCAGAGAATGGTTCAGCATTCAATCATTTAGCTTTGTAGTCAGTGTAAATCAGTGATTATCTAGGAATGTAAATACTATCCATTGCTTAATACACAAATAAAACCGTGTAGTAGGTCTTAGCAGTGGCTTACAAACCTGAAGTTGAACTAAAAACTGGTCAAAGTTGTTAAGTTTGAGGAAAATAGGAGCAGTAAGCAGAAACACAGGGAAGACACAGACCCATTACTAAACAAGGCAGAGAAACTAGTTATTAATAATGTGACAAGGCAGAGGTTTCTGACATTTTGTTTTCCATTGTTCTTAGTGGCATAGCTGGAGTACACAAGATCGAGTAGGTAAGACAGCACATGTCAACCCACCAGTAGTGGAAGAAGGGCTGGTCTGCAGCTTCCTGCAAGGTCTTAGCCCACATAAATCTTTGAGCCCAGAGAGAATGCATCCCAGTGAGTTAGGAGAAGTGGCTGACCCTGTTGCAGACCCACTGACTGTAATATTTGAACAGTGTTGAAGCCCAGGGAATGTCCCTGATGACTGGAAGAGAGTGACTGTCAAGTTCTGCAGCTGGGTGAGAAAAACCAAAGAGCCCAGTGCAGGCTGGGGTGTGTGTGGCTGGGGAGAAGCCTTGCTGTAAGGCAGCTGGGGGTCTCAGTAGACAAAAAGAGAACATAAATCTGTACAGTTCTGCTGCAGCAACAAAGGCAAATTGGATCCCAGGCTGCATCTTCAGGGGCATTGCTAGCACGGATAGACATGTTAGTCATCCCAGTCTACTCAGTGCTTTTCAGGCTGCACCTGGAGTATGATGTCCAGTCCTGGTCCCCACATTTAAAGAATGATGTGGACAGACTAGAGAGGGTCCAAAGGAGAGCCACCAAGATGGGGCTAGAGAACATCCCTGTGAGGAAAGACTGAAGGAGTTAGGTCTTATCTCCTTGAAGAAGAAAAGACTTAGAGGTGCTTTTCATGGTATCCGGGTATTTAAAGGGCAGCTGCAAAGAGCAGAGAGACCCTCTCATTGCAAGGAGCCACATGGAGAAGACGAGGGATTACAGGTACAAGTTGCACCAGGAGAGTTTTCATCTCAACATAAGAAAGAAATTTTTGCAGTAAGAATAATCATCCCCAGAAACAACCTCCCCAGGGGCATGGTAGGGCCCCCATAGCTGGAGGTTTTCAAGACACAGAGTGATAGATAATCTCATTTTCTATGAAATCTGGAATTATTTTCAATAAGAAAATGACAAGATCCCCCTGTTATTGCCTGCTTCTTGCATTAACAAGTGCCTGAATTACTGCAGCTCATTAAGAGGATTTACAGGATTTACCTTATTAAAAGGTGAATGTGCAGGAGTTTTTACGTATTTTCTCAGATGTTTTGTAATTTGGTTTGATGTAATACTCACTATAAATATTTATAGGACTAGTAGAACAATAGAAGACTGAAAACAGAACTGTAAATTTTATATGCATCTATTTCTATAGTAAAATACATATAGCACTCTACATTCCACTGATTTTTATAAGTAAATATTAACTCTAGCACATTTAGGCAATATTAACTCCATTTTAGTCTGTTACCTGATCATCACAATAGGATACAAAAAAAATGTACCTGCTATCACAATGTTTCAACTGATTTTAAAAAAGTCAGTAACACAGAATATTGTGCAGTGGAGTCATCATTATAGAGGGACACTTTGAAAAAAATTCCTTCACATTTCAAATCTATTTTGCTATTCTTAGTCTTTGATCCCATTTACCTCACTGGTGAGGCTGTCAACAGCTCTAGCCACACCATCCATACATGAATAGACATGAGTAGCTGTGATTTCACCCGTGAGTGCACATTTTATTTCTATACTGAAAATGGTGTATTACAATTGTTTTGATTCTGGTACAGTAGTGGACCTCACCATGTCATGCCAGATGGTTTAATCCTCTACCAGACACTAGTAGACTTTTGTTGCCCTTCTAGGTCTCTCTCCATCTGCAAATCAGAGCAACTCTGCCCCTCTCATGTACCAAAGAGATCTATCTTTTCTTTCCCTTTCCATAAAATTTAAGGCCTGTAAGTGTTTTAGGNCATGTCAACCCACCAGTAGTGGAAGAAGGGCTGGTCTGCAGCTTCCTGCAAGGTCTTAGCCCACATAAATCTTTGAGCCCAGAGAGAATGCATCCCAGTGAGTTAGGAGAAGTGGCTGACCCTGTTGCAGACCCACTGACTGTAATATTTGAACAGTGTTGAAGCCCAGGGAATGTCCCTGATGACTGGAAGAGAGTGACTGTCAAGTTCTGCAGCTGGGTGAGAAAAACCAAAGAGCCCAGTGCAGGCTGGGGTGTGTGTGGCTGGGGAGAAGCCTTGCTGTAAGGCAGCTGGGGGTCTCAGTAGACAAAAAGAGAACATAAATCTGGACAGTTCTGCTGCAGCAACAAAGGCAAATTGGATCCCAGGCTGCATCTTCAGGGGCATTGCTAGCACGGATAGACATGTTAGTCATCCCAGTCTACTCAGTGCTTTTCAGGCTGCACCTGGAGTATGATGTCCAGTCCTGGTCCCCACATTTAAAGAATGATGTGGACAGACTAGAGAGGGTCCAAAGGAGAGCCACCAAGATGGGGCTAGAGAACATCCCTGTGAGGAAAGACTGAAGGAGTTAGGTCTTATCTCCTTGAAGAAGAAAAGACTTAGAGGTGCTTTTCATGGTATCCGGGTATTTAAAGGGCAGCTGCAAAGAGCAGAGAGACCCTCTCATTGCAAGGAGCCACATGGAGAAGACGAGGTATTACAGTTACAAGTTGCACCAGGAGAGTTTTCATCTCAACATAAGAAAGAAATTTTTGCAGTAAGAATAATCATCCCCAGAAACAACCTCCCCAGGGGCATGGTAGGGCCCCCATAGCTGGAGGTTTTCAAGACACAGACAGAGTGATAGATAATCTCATTTTCTATGAAATCTGGAATTATTTTCAATAAGAAAATGACAAGATCCCCCTGTTATTGCCTGCTTCTTGCATTAACAAGTGCCTGAATTACTGCAGCTCATTAAGAGGATTTACAGGATTTACCTTATTAAAAGGTGAATGTGCAGGAGTTTTTACGTATTTTCTCAGATGTTTTGTAATTTGGTTTGATGTAATACTCACTATAAATATTTATAGGACTAGTAGAACAATAGAAGACTGAAAACAGAACTGTAAATTTTATATGCATCTATTTCTATAGTAAAATACATATAGCACTCTACATTCCACTGATTTTTATAAGTAAATATTAACTCTAGCACATTTAGGCAATATTAACTCCATTTTAGTCTGTTACCTGATCATCACAATAGGATACAAAAAAAATGTACCTGCTATCACAATGTTTCAACTGATTTTAAAAAAGTCAGTAACACAGAATATTGTGCAGTGGAGTCATCATTATAGAGGGACACTTTGAAAAAAATTCCTTCACATTTCAAATCTATTTTGCTATTCTTAGTCTTTGATCCCATTTACCTCACTGGTGAGGCTGTCAACAGCTCTAGCCACACCATCCATACATGAATAGACATGAGTAGCTGTGATTTCACCCGTGAGTGCACATTTTATTTCTATACTGAAAATGGTGTATTACAATTGTTTTGATTCTGGTACAGTAGTGGACCTCACCATGTCATGCCAGATGGTTTAATCCTCTACCAGACACTAGTAGACTTTTGTTGCCCTTCTAGGTCTCTCTCCATCTGCAAATCAGAGCAACTCTGCCCCTCTCATGTACCAAAGAGATCTATCTTTNCCCAGTGCAGGCTGGGGTGTGTGTGGCTGGGGAGAAGCCTTGCTGTAAGGCAGCTGGGGGTCTCAGTAGACAAAAAGAGAACATAAATCTGTACAGTTCTGCTGCAGCAACAAAGGCAAATTGGATCCCAGGCTGCATCTTCAGGGGCATTGCTAGCACGGATAGACATGTTAGTCATCCCAGTCTACTCAGTGCTTTTCAGGCTGCACCTGGAGTATGATGTCCAGTCCTGGTCCCCACATTTAAAGAATGATGTGGACAGACTAGAGAGGGTCCAAAGGAGAGCCACCAAGATGGGGCTAGAGAACATCCCTGTGAGGAAAGACTGAAGGAGTTAGGTCTTATCTCCTTGAAGAAGAAAAGACTTAGAGGTGCTTTTCATGGTATCCGGGTATTTAAAGGGCAGCTGCAAAGAGCAGAGAGACCCTCTCATTGCAAGGAGCCACATGGAGAAGACGAGGGATTACAGGTACAAGTTGCACCAGGAGAGTTTTCATCTCAACATAAGAAAGAAATTTTTGCAGTAAGAATAATCATCCCCAGAAACAACCTCCCCAGGGGCATGGTAGGGCCCCCATAGCTGGAGGTTTTCAAGACACAGAGTGATAGATAATCTCATTTTCTATGAAATCTGGAATTATTTTCAATAANTCATTTTCTATGAAATCTTGAATTATTTTCAATAAGAAAATGACAAGATCCCCCTGTTATTGCCTGCTTCTTGCATTAACAAGTGCCTGAATTACTGCAGCTCATTAAGAGGATTTACAGGATTTACCTTATTAAAAGGTGAATGTGCAGGAGTTTTTACGTATTTTCTCAGATGTTTTGTAATTTGGTTTGATGTAATACTCACTATAAATATTTATAGGACTAGTAGAACAATAGAAGACTGAAAACAGAACTGTAAATTTTATATGCATCTATTTCTATAGTAAAATACATATAGCACTCTACATTCCACTGATTTTTATAAGTAAATATTAACTCTAGCACATTTAGGCAATATTAACTCCATTTTAGTCTGTTACCTGATCATCACAATAGGATACAAAAAAAATGTACCTGCTATCACAATGTTTCAACTGATTTTAAAAAAGTCAGTAACACAGAATATTGTGCAGTGGAGTCATCATTATAGAGGGACACTTTGAAAAAAATTCCTTCACATTTCAAATCTATTTTGCTATTCTTAGTCTTTGATCCCATTTACCTCACTGGTGAGGCTGTCAACAGCTCTAGCCACACCATCCATACATGAATAGACATGAGTAGCTGTGATTTCACCCGTGAGTGCACATTTTATTTCTATACTGAAAATGGTGTATTACAATTGTTTTGATTCTGGTACAGTAGTGGACCTCACCATGTCATGCCAGATGGTTTAATCCTCTACCAGACACTAGTAGACTTTTGTTGCCCTTCTAGGTCTCTCTCCATCTGCAAATCAGAGCAACTCTGCCCCTCTCATGTACCAAAGAGATCTATCTTTTCTTTCCCTTTCCATAAAATTTAAGGCCTGTAAGTGTTTTAGGGCTATTTCGTGTCAGCCCCAGTCCTAGTGTGAGGATGGCTTCAGTGCCAAGCAGACACTATAAAATCTTCAGTGCATATCTGTTTCNTGGCTGACCCTGTTGCAGACCCACTGACTGTAATATTTGAACAGTGTTGAAGCCCAGGGAATGTCCCTGATGACTGGAAGAGAGTGACTGTCAAGTTCTGCAGCTGGGTGAGAAAAACCAAAGAGCCCAGTGCAGGCTGGGGTGTGTGTGGCTGGGGAGAAGCCTTGCTGTAAGGCAGCTGGGGGTCTCAGTAGACAAAAAGAGAACATAAATCTGTACAGTTCTGCTGCAGCAACAAAGGCAAATTGGATCCCAGGCTGCATCTTCAGGGGCATTGCTAGCACGGATAGACATGTTAGTCATCCCAGTCTACTCAGTGCTTTTCAGGCTGCACCTGGAGTATGATGTCCAGTCCTGGTCCCCACATTTAAAGAATGATGTGGACAGACTAGAGAGGGTCCAAAGGAGAGCCACCAAGATGGGGCTAGAGAACATCCCTGTGAGGAAAGACTGAAGGAGTTAGGTCTTATCTCCTTGAAGAAGAAAAGACTTAGAGGTGCTTTTCATGGTATCCGGGTATTTAAAGGGCAGCTGCAAAGAGCAGAGAGACCCTCTCATTGCAAGGAGCCACATGGAGAAGACGAGGGATTACAGGTACAAGTTGCACCAGGAGAGTTTTCATCTCAACATAAGAAAGAAATTTTTGCAGTAAGAATAATCATCCCCAGAAACAACCTCCCCAGGGGCATGGTAGGGCCCCCATAGCTGGAGGTTTTCAAGACACAGAGTGATAGATAATCTCATTTTCTATGAAATCTGGAATTATTTTCAATAAGAAAATGACAAGATCCCCCTGTTATTGCCTGCTTCTTGCATTAACAAGTGCCTGAATTACTGCAGCTCATTAAGAGGATTTACAGGATTTACCTTATTAAAAGGTGAATGTGCAGGAGTTTTTACGTATTTTCTCAGATGTTTTGTAATTTGGTTTGATGTAATACTCACTATAAATATTTATAGGACTAGTAGAACAATAGAAGACTGAAAACAGAACTGTAAATTTTATATGCATCTATTTCTATAGTAAAATACATATAGCACTCTACATTCCACTGATTTTTATAAGTAAATATTAACTCTAGCACATTTAGGCAATATTAACTCCATTTTAGTCTGTTACCTGATCATCACAATAGGATACAAAAAAAATGTACCTGCTATCACAATGTTTCAACTGATTTTAAAAAAGTCAGTAACACAGAATATTGTGCAGTGGAGTCATCATTATAGAGGGACACTTTGAAAAAAATTCCTTCACATTTCAAATCTATTTTGCTATTCTTAGTCTTTGATCCCATTTACCTCACTGGTGAGGCTGTCAACAGCTCTAGCCACACCATCCATACATGAATAGACATGAGTAGCTGTGATTTCACCCGTGAGTGCACATTTTATTTCTATACTGAAAATGGTGTATTACAATTGTTTTGATTCTGGTACAGTAGTGGACCTCACCATGTCATGCCAGATGGTTTAATCCTCTACCAGACACTAGTAGACTTTTGTTGCCCTTCTAGGTCTCTCTCCATCTGCAAATCAGAGCAACTCTGCCCCTCTCATGTACCAAAGAGATCTATCTTTTCTTTCCCTTTCCATAAAATTTAAGGCCTGTAAGTGTTTTAGGGCTATTTCGTGTCAGCCCCAGTCCTAGTGTGAGGATGGCTTCAGTGCCAAGCAGACACTATAAAATCTTCAGTGCATATCTGTTTCAGACTTCCCCATCAGATCAGGAGATCAGAGAGTATACAACACATATTTTAAGACTGCTTATTCGCCATTGGAAAAAGAAGGCTCAGAAGATTGTCTTGTTGTAGTAGCAGCATTAGCAAAGAAGAGACTGTAAATATAAATTCCATCTTGGCACAAAAATAAGATGGCATTTAAAATATACAGGCTGCTAAGCAAAGAACTTTTCCAAACATCTGGAAAGTAAAAAATGTGATCATACCTATGGTTACAAAGAAAGGAGAAGGGAAAAAATTGAATGATAAGCTGAACAGTTTGATGCAAGCATGTATATTTATCTTCTCTGCTTGCCATACAGGTCCACGCCTAAAATTTTAATAGGCTGAAGTTAATCCATCACTTTTTAAAATTTAATACTAAGAGATAGTAAGACTGGTATTTCCACATTTCATCTAAAAATGAGGTCCAAATGACACTCACAACTTAAATAACAAACACTGTAAGAGTAGGTGCTAGGGTAGAATGAATAGCAGGTGGCCATGGAGTAGGCGATTCTTCATTTCTATATAAGATGTGAATGATGTATAAAAGTAAACATAGATTTAAATTATTTATCCAAACCACTTTTAGAAACGGCAAATAACTTTGGAAAACATATTGAGTATGATAAGAAAAATATGATTTTTTTATTCTCAACAGACAGATTTTTGTGTTTCAAAGGACAGAATTCTGAAATAAATTCTATAAGAAAGAAGTGAGGTAGAGGCTTGTGCAGGAGGAAACAAGTCACCAGAGATTAGCAGTACTATTTCTGACAGGGTTGCCGACCAAGTGGGTGTGGAAGAAAGGAAAAGAAATACATAAAGCCTTCCAAAGAGCCTGGCTTTCCTCATACTCATGTAATACAAAAAGCTATTCCAAGTCTTTTTGTATATTTTAACCTCTGGCATGGCAGAAATACCTTATCTACTCTATGCTTCTATTCCCAGCAAATCCCATTCTGAAATCACAAGGACAACAGCAAAACATCTTCCAGGACTATAATTTCTGTCCAGACAAGAGGGTGAACAATTTTTTATGAAGGTTTTGAAGAAACAGCATAGACCAGCAGATTCCATGCAAGTGTCTGATACCAGGCACAAGTACTTCGGTCCTTGTGCATATCCAGTTTGTCATCCTGCTATGGGCCTCCACTCTCTAATACTCAGTGGCAGATTGTTACTGGGCCCCATAAGAAAATAAAAGCTCTCTCCAAAGAGATAAGGAAAGAATCTACCGTTCAAGGCTGTTTGTATGAACTACCATCCATGGAGTCAAGTAGCTTCTTGGGTTGTTTTGGCTTGGGTTTGTGAGTTTGGGTTTTTTGTTTGATTGAGGGTTTTGTATGATTGAGGGTTTTTTTGTTATTGGGGGTTTTTGGGCTTTGGTGGCTTGTTTGGGTTTTTTTGTTGTTTGGTTTGTTCATTGGTTGATTTCGGTTTTTGTTGGGTTGCTTTGGTTGCTTTTTTTAAATAACCAGCATAAACATCCCATCACCAATACTGGGTAAACAAACCTTTTTTCCATTCTGATGAGATGTGTGCTAACACTTTTCCTACCTAGTCTATATACCAACTAATGTTGATGTAGGTTTTCTCATTTTAAGACTAGATTAACTCCAGTTTCATTTACTCCAATGAAACACTTTAATTGGTTTGACTGAGCTTAAAATCCCTTCAATTCCAATGCTAGAGTAGTATGCCACTATTATTATGTTGAACTAGTTTTGTGAAACCCAGAGGGACCTTGACTAACTTAAGAGGTGGGCCTGTGCAAACCACATGAAGTTCAGCAAGGCCAAGTGCAAGATCCAGCACCTGGATTGGATCAATCCCAAAAACACAAAGACAGGCTGGGTGGGGAATAGATAGAGACTAGCTCTGGAGAGAAAGACTTGGAGATGTTCACAGGCAAGAAACTCATCATGACTGGGCTCACAGCTGAGAAAGCGAACTGTGACCGGGGCTGCCTCAAAAGAGGAGTGGCCAGCAGGTTGAGGGAGGTGATTCTCTCTACTTTGCTCTCATGAGCCCACACCTAGAGTACTGCATCCGGCTCTGGGGTATCCAACACGAGAAAGACAGCTTAGTGCCCCAGGAGTGGGGCACTAAGCTGACCAGAGATCTAGAGCACCTCTTCTATGGAGACAGGTTGAGAGAGTTGAGGCTGTTCAGCTTGGAGAAGAGAAGGCTCCAGGGAGACCTTAGAGCACCTTCCAGTACCTAAAGGGGGCCTACAAGAAAGAAGAATAGGGACTTTTAAAAAGGACATGTAGTGATAGGACAAGGGGGAATGGCCTTAAGCTGAAGGAGGGTAGGTTTAGATTTGACATTATGAAAAAACTTTTATTGTGAGGGTGGTGAGGCACTGGAAGAGGTTGCCCAGAGAAGCTGTGGACTCCCCATGCCTTGGAGTGTTCAAGATCATGTTAGATGGGGCTCTCAGTAACCTGGTCTAATGGAAGATGTCCCTGCCTATGGTAGGTGTCAGAACTAGATGATCTAGAAGGGCACCTCCAACCCAAATCCTTCCATGAATCAATGAAAATCACAGTGGATTTTAGAGGATGCTCAACAGGATATATGATTTAGGGATTGTACCACATCAACACACTTGTCTCTGCTTCCTTCTCTATTACCTGAGAGACCTCATTTCTCCTTGTAAGGTAAAATGGACAATTCTTAAATGGCAGTTTACTTTTAACATGCTTGATACTGTAGACAAGATCACAGCAGGAATTTCTGAGAACCTCTGGACTAGAAAGCATGCTTTGCCTCCAGTCCTCTGTGCCCAATTTGTTTCAAGCTCATTGCTTTTTGTTTAGACAGTAGCCTGAGGGCCCATCTACCTCCTGAGAGGTGCAGTAATAGAGATTTAGAAAGAAAGATTCTGATTATGCAGGGCTTCAAAGATTGAATGCTGTGTTTTGATTACACAAAAATTGAGTAGCACTAACAGTCCACCTGTTTTTCTTCAAAGTCTCATTCATTCCAAATAAAATAATTTCATTTTGAATTGCAAAATGATCTTTTTGCACATAGTTTGTATTCCTATATCAGTAATTCTTCCCAAAATAGGTGAAGAAGATTCTCTTAGGATTACACTTGCTCCTTGATTTAGGTTGGAAGAGAAATGAGAACACATCAGTAAGAGAGAAATAAAGAAAAATGAGAAACCTGGAATGAGAAAGTTCTTCTTTTCCACAGCCTCATCTCCCAAATGCAAAAAGTTAATTTCAAATTTGTTGAGAGTTTTAAGTGCTCAGACCAACAGTATCTGTAATCATTCAATAGTCAATAATTCTGTGAAACTGTGGTGTGAGTGGCTAAGGTCAATTAAAGTGCACTGAACAGCCACGTGAAGAAAAATTAATCAAGTGACAACTACAGGTTTCACATACTGGTCACTGCTTTTGAAAACCACTTGGCTTACAGTATACATTATTTTGAACTCATAAGGGCAATATTGGAAACAGCAGGATATTGAGTGCCTCTGGAGAGCTTGACTAAATCTAGAAAGACTTTTATTCAGAAAATTAATCTGTATTTCCTAGCTGATAAGCAGATTCTGTCTCTAGGTTTCCAAAGTTGTTGTGGAAGACGATTAATGTAGTACCAGGCATTTGTGTGAAGTGACTGATTTCAGCAACATGAAAGAAAACCCTCTAGCAACTGTAATTCTGAGGTTAGGGTAGGGATGGAAGATTAGGATGCATCTTTACCATTCTGCAAGGTCTGCTTGTGAGCCAATGAATTTCAGCCATACCTTTAACCCACTCCCAAATGCAAATCCATGCAGGATGTCCACAGTTTTTGGTACATCAATATAAGAAGGACATCAAACTACTAGAGAGTGTCCAGGGGAAGACTGATGAGGTGGAGAAAGGTCTCAAGGGCAAGACTTATGAGAAGTGTCTTATGTCTTAGAAAATTAATTAACTTCTTATTCTAACATTGTTTTACCAGTAAGTGAGTTTCCTACATCTTTAGTTTTCAAATACAAATTCTCTTTTACTCCAGAATGTACCTGTCTGCAAAGAAATTTTAATCATCTTGAAGAATATCCATAGGAAAAATGGAAGGAAAAATGAAGGCAAAGTAAGAGCAGAAAGGTGTCAACATTTATGCAGATATTTATGTTATAATCAGCTGCAAGAACTGATGCCTTGAAGTGTCTACCTGAAAAGTGGCATCAGTATAGTCAAGATATTTACAGGAAAGACCCTTTTCACATAATTTCCAGACTATTTGAATGAAGAAGAAATTATTAGTTATAAAGTCCAAAGATACACTTCCGACATTCAGAAACATATTCATATTTCCTTTACCAGAGATACTGAATATAGGGAAAATTAAAATTATACTAAATGAAGTGATACTATCTGTAAAAATAGGGACAAAATCTTGTGCATTCAACCCTTCAGATCTTAAAAGCCAACTGAGAGGGACCAATATATATGCCTCAACATATGTCACAAATGACGTGAAGAAAATTCCTCTAAAAAACTGTGTTGTCCTGTCCCCAGAGAGGCTTCACCCGGCAGCCAATCAGGGCAGAGAAAAATTCCATGATTAGACCATGAGCAGCTCCCCACCCACCCCCC
>VZTH01005812.1:374115-423081 GCA_013397815.1 Aleadryas rufinucha
GTGGTGGGGAAAAATTTTTTAAAAAAAAAAAAAAAAAAAAAAAAAAAAAAAGAGAACTCTTAAAACCCCAACACATTACCAAGGACTATTGAATCCATGGTTATTTTCAATTTAAGCAGCTGCATATACTCATTCTGACAGCATCGAAGCTTAAACAACAAGCCAGCTATGTCTCAAACCTTGCAAAGAAGGATTGATTGTTCTGAAACCTGGCACATTATTCTTTGCAGGATAGACTTCTTTTCAGACTACATTTTATAGCACATAAGTGCTTTTACCCGTCAGGATAAGTAGTTTCCCTTCCCTCCATTTCCCATGGAGCAGTACTGCAATGTAAATTAATTAAATAAAAGTTCAATTCAAGTGTAAAGTGAAGGTTAAAAAGCAGGTAGGGTACTGTCAAGTACAGAAGAATAGTTATAGTAACCAAGTGGTCTATATATACTAAGCATTTGAAGAATACTTTTTGATAAATGATGGTCAGATCTTTCCTCTGGATGATGAAGAAGAGGAGCTTAGAAGTTTTATCTTCATAATGCTCCGTAAGGAACTTGCATTCCAAATAAATCTAAAATTTAACACAGCAGACAATCTGCCTTCAGTTATGTGATTTCCTTTGAAACCTCTATAGCAAGTTCTGAGCAGTTGCAGTGTGCTACAACTCAAGGAAAGGAAAACTACTCGTCGAGACTGATGCCTCCCAGACCACTAAATTTCTTGGTCTCATTCTACAACTTACATAAAGAAAACATCAGATTTTTCTTTTAGAGAGGATTGCAGTTTAAGCAATTCTTTGTTAAGAAGTTCACAACAGCAGCTGCCTGATAACCGCAAACCTCCCTGTAGATTACCAAGAGTTGGTAGGATTTATTCTACTGCAAGGAAAAAAAAACAAAAAAAAACAAACCTGAAAACACAGTAATTGTGGACAGTACAATTTCTGGACAGAAAGTGTCTTCTTACTGCATTCTGAATTTCTTTGAATGACTTAAAAGGTTGGATTTGATGATCTCAGAGGTCTTTTCCAACCCTAACTGATTTTCTGTGATTCTGTAAAACATGATCATCCAGAATTTAATGTCAGCATGAGCTGAGATTTCTGGATCTTAAAGACATTTCTTCTTCCAAGGTTTCAGAAACTGCAATTTTCTTAACACCAATATGGCAGGCCTTTCTGAAGGAATTAAGCAATCTTGCCGTTCTCTTTGCCCATTCCCTTCACCTGGCAATCAGTGCACACTAAAAATTGAGCTGGAAGTTCTATAGGGAGTTCATCCACCTCCTTTGGTGACGTTTGTCATAGCACAACTGAAAGAGGTTTGATCTAGGTCAAAGCTTTGAGAATTTATCTGAACCTAATTTAAATGTCCTAGGAATACACCATGGATAGCAAATTTCATCAAAATCAAGTCCTATCATCCTTTCTTCTAGCTAAAAACACAAAAAAATCCCAACAACTCCCCCCAAACAAAAAATAAACAAGCAAAACCCCAAAAAAATGCAAACAAAAACACCAACCAAAAAAAACACAAACAAAGAAAAAACAAAAATAAACCAACCAACCAAACAAAAAAAACAAAAATGAAAAAAGCTTTAAACAAACATTTGGAAACCAACAGATAGAACCTCACTGAAAACAGTATCCAAATGTATGTGTAACTTGTTTTGATGGTTTAGGAATGATATTCTCCAATTTAGTGTTCCTGCTGAAACACTCCAAACCATGCACTTTTCACACACTCACTTCTCCCTCCCCCCTTCCTTTTTCCCTGTGGCAGGCAGGAGAGGAAAATTGGAGGCACAAAAGGCAAAGATCAGAGGTTGAGATGGGAACAATCTGCTGGAAACAGCAATGAGACAGGAAAACAAACAGTAGCAGCAACAATATTAATAACAGAGTGTACAAGAGGGGAATGATTCACTCAATACAACTCACCACAGGGAAACCCCCGACCGTGCTGCCATGCTCTGTGACCAGGAAGGGACTCCATTCCCCATTCCTGAAAAATGACATCAAGTGGTATAGAAAAATCTCTGGGTCCTAGCCATGCCCATCCTGAATACTGCAAAAATTAACTCTGTACTGTCCGGAACCAGGACACTTGTATTATACTTCTTAGTCCTATATGGACAAAAACAATCCATGGTGTTCAATTATTTTTAAACTAATAGATTTTTAGATTCATTTTTTTGTTGTTTTGTAGTAAATTGGTTCAAATTTTCTCAAAGTATGACAGGCACTGAACACAATGACACTGTCTTATTTTCTGCTGTGCTAGTATAGCCATGTGAAGTATTGTTAATATAGCAAGTCTTCAGTGGATGTATTAGTTTAGACAGTCTCCCACACAGAATTTTTATTTCAACAACAAATGAACTAGCAAGTTCATCACTGTGTGAATTTGCAGCACTTTTCAGAGAAATGAGAAACATTTTTCATGTTCTCCTATATTAAAACAACACTGTTACAAGACACATCAATCTTGCTGCCATAAAAATCCATATTTCATTAATTATTAAAATTTATGGTTTAATAGACACAAATGGTGCATCTCCTCAATATGGAGATGCACTGAGTAATATGCTAGTTTAGGTTTTATTTTTACTGCAGAAGTATTTAGAAACCTCAGTAAAAGTTGTTTTTCATATTATAATTAATTCTGACCTTCTAAGCAAATTGTAGCACCATACTTTAGGGACTGGAGCTGAAACACACAAACCAGTCAGAGTTTAGGCTAAATTTCCAGCATTTCAAGAATGGAGCAATAACTCCAGATTAAATAGCAAAGTGTTTTCATAGTCAAATGAGACTAGAATAAAAAAGAACAATTATATTGAAGTTGTTAGTCTTGAAGTAATATAACTTTATAAGAGAGTACTAAGTAGCAGGAGCAGTTTCAAAGTCTCTTTCAACTTTGTTAGTCTGCTGGCAAGTAATGAGCTCTTTGAGTATCACTATGAATCCTCTGAATAAAGCTTTAAATGAATCTTGCTTTAGAGTTAATATTTGCTTTCTGAAATGGAAATTATCTTCTATGAAGATTAATTATTATCTCTGAGGCTCAGTTTCTCATATTACGGCAAATTTTCAAAACAAGCATGTTCTACCCAAAACTGAGAAGTAAAGAATGTAATATTATATCCATTCATAATAAAGAAGAAATACACCTGTCATCTACCTTGATGCTACTGCTAAAATAGCTCCTTATTATGGATGCTAAAAAGCTTTAGCAGAGAAACTTTCCAGCTTTCTGCAGCATCTTGTGAGGCTGCAGCATTTCATGAGAGCTCTGCCTTTCCCATGCAAGCTATTAGAAACAATGATACGGGTTTTATAGACTAACTTCGCTGTTTCGCACCTGCAGATTGTTTATAGAATTGTTGTGATACTGACTAGAGAAATATTTTGGAATGGATGTTGGGAGAACTGACCAATCACTTCAGGAGGTGGACGGCTTAAGGTCCAATGACCTTATACCATGCTAGAATACTAATGTATAAAATGGGTTGAAATGAATAAATAAAGACACTTCTTCTTCGCCTTTCTTCCTGGACCAAATCTGGTTTTCTCTCCATGCTTGCTCCCACTGTGACATCTTATTTCATTTAAAGTTTATACCTCAGAGTGTAGCAGCACAACCACTCATGGTCATTTTCTGTTTAGCTGGATGGGATAGATTTTCTTCCTTAAATTTTTATTATTTTTGAGAGTGAAAACTTTTCTGTGAAAAAGCTGTTTGAAAAACTTTCCATTAAACTCAGATTTATTATCAAAAAAGTTAATTACTAGATGAACTGTGAAATATAACCAATAAAAAAGTGAAATTCACAATTTTATCTGTTTGGGTTTTTTGAGGGGTTATTTGTTTTGGTTTGGTTTTTTGGTTTGAGTTTTTTTGCTTGTTTGTTTTCTTTTGCTTTTTGAGGTGGGGGTTGGTTAGATAGTTGGTTGGGGTTATTCTGAGGAACATTATAGAAAAGGAAAATGCACTTGAATATCTTTTTTTACTGTATTATTTCTTTCTCATTCTTTCCTGCCTTCCTTTCCCAAAATTAGGGGAGTTAATTCTTCTAAAATATGCTTATTTTTCATTATTCACAAGTTAAAGCACATTCCAGGAACAGCTACGTTATCCATTATGGATAATTCACATAGTAGGAAGTTAGAACTCAGATGTTACTCCCCCAAATGACTCTGAGACACTGACCATATAAACTTGAGCATGAACTTTGGAAATGACAAGATTAAAAGTCATCTTTCTCAGACAGTTCACCAGTATGCAGTTGCTGCAAATGTCAGAAAATATCACAGTTTACACAAACAGTAAAAAAAGGCCCTCTCCCATCCAGCACTCAAAGCCTTCATTAATATTAGAATTAATAGAAAAAAAAAAACAAAAACAAAAACAAATACCCCACAACACATAGAGTTTAGATATTTCTTAACACCTAAATAAGTCACATATTGACAATTTTAACTCAAGAATAAGATTCTAAGCTACACTTACATCCAATTAATTTATTAAGTGTTTTGCAATATTTGTCTGGGAAATTAATAAGATTTTCAGCTGTAACTATATGTTAAAAGGCCAGAGAAATAACTCTTTGCTTCAGTGCCATAATTTTGCATTTTGTTCTAAGAAGTTTTTAAAGCATCCTTGACTACTTCTCAAAGATTACTAGAAGCAAACTTGTGGCTTGTTTTGCTGTGGGATATATCAATAACTTTCTTTCCTTGTTTCATGGCTTGATTAATTAAATAAAATAACTATGTTAAAAAGAAAAAAGCATTTTAGAGATCTGTTACTTTCTGTATAATTCATGTGTCTAGGTGTTCTTTTACGTAAGCTACTAAAATTTTTGGCTACATATCTGTCTTGATAGATAAGGGGGAAATGTATAAACATTTTCCTTTCAAATGTCAAGTGGTTTAAATATTTGTAATATATGTTTTATAGTCAAACAATGGATTACTGGACTATCAAGAAATATTTCAAAGCTGTCCCTTGCCATTAGGTTCCTTTAATTCCCCAGATATACAATACACTATAAGCTGCTTTTTTAATGCTTGACACTATAACAAAAGTCCCACATATGTTCAGAAACCATAATATGCTGTTTTCAAAAAGTATTATATTGATCACTAATAACTCTTCCTGCCCCCCTCCCATTTATTCCAGTTTTCTGAGGATTCCTTTTCTACAGAAGACTTATTGCCCCCAAAAGACAATAAAGCACTGGCTTGAGCTGACCATGCCACACTGTTTTTGTTATGAGATGAGGTCCTTCAATCTCCCCATTTCTGCTCACAGCCATCACTGCACTGATAACAGCTGAGATGGCTGCACCACAGACAAGAAGGTTTCATGACTCTGATGGAATATTGGCAGCAGCACCTCTACTTTCTCTGATACTTTAATTTCTTTAGTGGCTACATCACATTTTTATTTTGGGTTCACCTATAACACTCAGGTCTGTCTTCTTTAAATTTAAGGTGTAAATTCCAAACAGCAGAAATTCCAGAATTAGTTTTTGCATTCATGTCTGTGTCTTCTGCCCCCCTAAGCACTACTGAACTTCTGTTACAGTCCTGTAGTTCACCTGAGACACATTATACGCTGACAAATCTCATAACATGCAAAGTGAATAACAAAGTGAATACCAGGAGGGATCATTTAAAATCTGCCAGCAACTTCACACCAACAAACTTCTTCCTTCAAAAAAAGTTTTGGTGACCTTTTCAATTATTTCTTGTCCATTTTTATAGCATCTCATGAAGTATTACTCACATCAATTATTAGAATACTTGCTTTATTTCCTACTCCCCCTATCATTTATGTTGGCATGACCTACACTCAATAAACTTATACTAAATTTGGATCTTATTTTCAATTTGCCTTCAAAACTTTCCTAAATTTAAGTAATTGCATCCTCTGTAACAATAATAGCATCCCAGTAGTACAATAAAAATTATCAGTGTTAAGTTTCATTGCAAATCTAAAAATTAAATAAATCATCCAATAATTCTAGACATTCTGGAAAACTGCAGTGTGGATCCTATTTCTACAGTTTAAGAAAAGCATCTGACATTTCATGTTTAATAACAATTCTGAGTTTATTTTACCTGGAAATGTTGCTGTTTCAGGCCCATAAATAGACTGTCTCTTGAGATCTCCTCCACTGCTCTTTTGAAAACATTCTGAATTCCAGTGTCACTTTCTCAAAATTTAATAAGTAAAAAACTTTTTTAGTGCTATAAGGTATTAAGAAAAAACTGTCATGTGTGGAGTGTATCACTCATTTATTATTGACAACCAAAATGAACAAAAACGACTTATAAAGCAGATGGTTATTTATGCAGCTAAATTGTTTTGCAGAGTTAGTTGCTGCTTACTTGCAAAGAGTTCTGATTTTCTTATTATTTTTGCTTTATGGCAAAACCATTTTCTTGTTGTTTTCATTTAGACCTCAGTAAGACCATGAGATCTGGCTTGCTGCAGTGCTTATGAGATAAGGAAACTAAAAATTGGTATGGTCTGGTTTTGTTCCCTGCTGACAACCAGCTCCTGCAGTTGTGCATGAAATGGATACAGCTGATGAAGGTATTTCTGAACCACTCTTTTGCACAAGGCAAAAAAAAAATATTCCCCACTATTCAACTGTGAAATTTCTCAGAGTTTGGAAAGGTTGAACAAATTCTGTATTGCACATACCATAATTTAGCAAAACAAATAAGTAGCGAAAATACAGAGGCAAGTTAAGACTATGTGGGTTATTATATACTTCTGCACATGCAAAAAAAAAAAATTGGTGAGAGGGAAGAACTCAAGATTTAGGGCTTTAGTGCTTTATTTGAAAAGGTTAGAGAGTATATGTCGTTCAGAAAGAAGTCACTTTCAGGTAAGCTTCTGATGTAATTCTGAAAACATTCATCAGATATATCCTTTCCACAGTCACTTCTTTTTGGTTGTTGCTCAGTCCAGAAATGAAAGTGCCAGGCAAGGCAGAGAAGTATTACTTTTAAGGTATCATCTGCTGCTCACAAGTTGTTTAGTGGCAGATATTTCTTTAGCCTTCCTTCTTCACAATATTTCTAATGCCAGTTAATGAGCTCCAGATGGCTCTCTACTAGTATCATCGAGGTACCAGGACAGTGCATGCTGCCTCAGTAGGAATTTAATTCCAATTAATTGTTAGAGGATTTTAATCCATAAAGTTGCAACACTTCTTTAATTCAAATTATTCTCCTGAATAATTCTGGGATAGCATGGGTTTGTGTTTGCTTGGGTTTTTTTTGGTTGGTTGGTTGGTTTTTTTTAATAACTGTCTATAAAAGAGCAATCACCAATAGGATACTGTTTTGTCATTTCCTGGAAGATCCTTTGTAAAAGATGAAAGGACAAAGCATTTAATTGCAAACTTCTTTTTTCACAAACCAATCAACCCTAACGTGTTTAAGACCCTGTCTTACACTCCAGAAACCTGTCCAGAAAAATCAGCAAACACTAGACACTAGATTAAGTAAATTCAATTTTGTTCTTGGGAGAAACTGAGATGTATCTCTCCAAGAAAAATAGTGTTCAGCCCTTTGTTCTGTTGCTGAGGAAGCTTGGCATATTTTTTTTTAAATTATTTTATTGAGGAACTGACAATAAGAAAACAGCCTCAATATCACTTATCTTCTAATTACAAAAATGTTTAAGACAGCCTTGAGAAAGACTCTCAGCATTCCAAATTCATCAACCTTTGCAAAAGAGAGTTGGACCCTTTAACAGCCTGTTAATCCTGCAATTTTCAGACCACTCATAGGCCTGTGCTGTCTTAAACCTTTGTGAAATCTGCCGAAGAACCTACTTCACATCTGTCTAATTCTAAAACCCACAAAGATTTAAAGATCTACCCTATTTAAAAAAAAAAAAAAAAAAAAAAAAAAAAAAAAAACAACCAAGGAGACAGAAGTTACTCTTTCACCTTTTAGACCTTAAAAGAACATCTCTGAAGTTTTGTGAGTCCTGTTAAGCATTATCTGTTAGGAAATGTTTTGCAGGTCAGAATTCACAAACTTAGAAATTCAAGTGTGTTGTTCTTCCCTATTCTTGTAGCTGTGGTAATTAAAGCATGACTAAAGAAGAGGAGTGTCATCTTCCCCACTCCTCACCCCTCACCTCAAGTATTGAACATGAAGTGAAGGACGAGTTGTTATTGAAAACATGCTCTGCTAACCATAATAAATCCCTTAATGTTCTATTTTTCCACTGACTTTACCAAAATTTGTTTTCCAGAGGACAATTTTTTAAAAAGTCAGTATTTGTTCACTTGTTTGTAGGAGTCCATTCATAATGGCTATTCTAGACCTGAGGGAGTGTCTGTTGTTAAGTTTCCGTAAGATCTAAATGCAGCATAAAAAGATGTAAGTGATGTTTCCTGACACACCAATATATGTTGTCTTTTCAATTACATGCAGCTTGAGAGCCTTGCAGCTCAGCCATCAGGCACCCAGAAAACCATAGTTCATATAAAGTTCATGCTTTCTAACTCCTCAAAAGCCTCAAACTACCAGAGTAAAATAAAGCCAACTCAGATATGGCCGTACTTTACTAAATAACCACGTGATACTGTCAACATGCTCTTGTCTTCTTGGTTCCATTTGTGACTCCTTGCTTGCCATGGCTTGTTGCCTTTTGAAGTGCAAGTTCTTTAGGAGAGAAAAAACATTCCTTAGCTTGCCAGCTCCAGTGCCGAGCTTCCCTGGTAAACATCCAAAGAGAATTAAAAGTAAAATAAGAAACAATTAAAATCACAATTTGTATGACCTGCAATTAAGCCTCTATGGTTTTTTTCAAATTAGACATGTGCAAGATTTTCAGCTCTTTTTACAAAAGGAAAGGTGTTAGTTGACGAATGTGACTTAGTGAAGGACAATATTCCAGTGAAAGCAGATAGTCTACAGCTTTCTTTCTGTGTCAAGAAAGCGTTTTTATCATGCGTAATCTTTGCCAAAAGCTGCATGAGTAAAATATCATTACCCTTTTTTTTTTCCAAGAATTTTACCTCCTGCAGCATATTCGCTAACTGAGATAGATGCATGTTTTTTTCTTAAAAAAAATGCTATAATCATCGACATAAGCAAGCTAGTTCATAGTAGAAGTGAGTACTACATCCCTACTACATTTTATTTAAGAAGTTTAATATTTAGAAAGCAACTGAAATTAGAGCAGGACAAACAGCAAAATAGGATTTTCATGTTTCAAAATTTTTAGTTACAAATAAACCTAAATATTTACCATGTGGCATATCCTGGTTCTGAAAAAGATTACTTGTCAAAGGCCCTAGAAGCCAAAAGAATTCTGGTAGACTGTCTGCAAGGAAGAAAGATGGTCAAATTGCCAGGAAACCTTCCTGGACTGTGGCTTCTGGCACCTTCTGGGTCAGCTGTGCAAAACAGTGAAAACAAGTTTGTCAGCTTGTTCCCATTTCACAGTCCCCTCAAATAATATCAGCCTCGACAAAGGACAGACAATTCCCATGAAGGATCTTTTTCATATATAAAACATTTTCTTTATGCTTTCTGCGAATTGGTATATTTGCGTATGTGAAATTCTCTACATTCCTGCATAGTGAGTGAATGATGAAGTTCGTATCATCCTTTCTGCTAGATAGATGACTTCTGTTTTCAAAAAGCAGTCAAACCCATGCGCGGCTTCAAATTTGAATTTTAAGCTAATTATACATAGTGCTTCATGGTAGCTTTAAGTTTTCACAAGTATTAACAACACAATTTGAAATGAAAGACAACACATAAATGTAGTCAAAATTGCAGAGCAATAACCTTTCTGTAGGCTGGTCTAAGGAAAACAGTGGTGAATAGAAATCAGTTGTTAATTTCTGCCAGATTTCACACATTTGCCAAGAAAGAACCATTTTCTTAAACATATCAGCAGGACCGTATTTATCTCAATAAATTTAATTAATTTACTTAATCAACCATGATATCTCAGTGATCTCCCTATATCAACTTCCTCTTTTACCAATACTTCCAGACTTCGATTTTCTACTCCAGATAGCATTTAGTCACATCATTACAGCATGCCCATTTAAACCAATCATTTACTAAGTTAAAAAAAGGTACAGATATTTTGAAGTGAGTAATATTCCTCTGCTCAAAAGAGGAATTATGAATTCTGGCAATAAACTGATTTGCCTCATCTTCATGCATTGTATTTTTCATCTCTGGTGTCAATATTTTCCACATCTCTAGACAGACAAAACTGTTGTTCTATACAATACAGACTTTTTAAGTCAGTTACCACTTCACAGGAAAGCCTTGTTCCAAACCGCAGGCAAGAGCTGCACAATAGTTCATGGCTTTTTGCTAACAAAAATTCTCGCAGCTAGCACAAGATAAATCTGCCAGGGAAAGGGATTTTGCAAGTGGTGACACACATAACAAACCTAGGGGTTCAGTATTCCGTCTTTCAGGGGGCTTGGAACAGAATTACATATAAATCAGAGGTCCTATCAAACTTCGATTAGTGCAGTCAAAATATTAATCACAGATAGTTTCTGTCTCAAAAGCAAATTTTCCCAAATCACATCTTCTTTCAGCAAGAGTTTAAATTTCTAAGAAGTGATATGTAGGGTAGGTGAATGTAATAGACTGCTTGATTAACCACACTGGATGCTTTTCTGTCTAGTCAGGTTTGGAGAGTTTAGGGGTCACTGTCCATGCTGCTCAGGTATGTCATATCTCAATGTCTGATTTCTACTGACCTAAGTTATTTTTTAAAATTGAAAGTAAGTGTTTATTTCTAAATGTCTTGATTTTTTTAAACAGTGTGAACATTCCAATTTTATATGACTGTGTAGCATATTTCCAGAGATTCATTAAATCATAAATATAATGAGTTTTATTTAGGCTTTATTTTCAAAAAAACAGATGGATACATCTCAACTGGTATTTCACAGAGTCCCAAGGTGTGTGTGGGGGGAGAACACATGCTAAAACCAAAGCAGATCCTTTGCTGGAAAAATGTTTACAATTTCCTTCTTGAGAGCACCTAAAACTAGGAGGTTGAAGTCATCAACACACAACTTCAAAGCTCTGTATCACCATTGCTGTAACACACCCCACTTACGTTGCTTAAAGGTTGGAATGAAAACAAACAAACAAACTGGTTCTATCTAGCTCTTACAAGCTTTTGCCATCACATGTTTTTTCATGCCATAACGAAATCTCCTTTTTTTGGTTGCTATCAACAAGTAACCTCCTATGCAAATGAAGAGCTGGAAGCATATTAATGTCAGAGACTGAAAGAAATGAAACAGGTATTGCAGGAAGAAACAGTGTTTGAACATGATACAATAACTGATTGTTTGCATGAAGATTAATGAACAGTAATGTACATCAGAGACAAGCCATACACAGAGTAAAGAAAATTCATTTCTGGATTATGAAAAAAAATGCATCATTTTCCCAAAAGTTCACGTAGTTAGTTAATAATTGCCTGGATAGCCAATCTCATGCTATAATTACCTCTAGCTAAATTCTTTCCAACATAATTGCCTTGACAGTCATTTTCGTAATTTCTTATTTCAAAATTGAAATGGAACATACTTGACTGACCAACAGTCATTATCAAAAATTATGTCATTGTTTAAAATGTTGAGTGAACCAGGAGCTGTGAATTAGTAAAACGCTTTTACTCTCCTAAAAATGATAAATTTCAGTACTAGGCAAACACCAAATTCATCATATGAAAAACAATGTTTAGAAGATGATTTATATAGTTTCAAGTTTACTAAGAAAAGTTCCTAAATTAGATGTATCAAAAGGACCGATCACAACTCTAAAATTGCAAAATTTATCTTTAATACACGTATCTAAATCAAGAAATTAAGACTGAAGAAAAAAACATTCTGTCAACGATTAGAGACAGAAAAACGCTTATTGAGATTTTGTTTTACCAGGTTATGAAACTGAGCATGCTAGGAAGAATTTAAATCACCACATTCATGGACAAGATCTTAGAGATTTGAACTGTAAGTTGTTTAGGGCACCATTAAAATCTACACAGTCAGAGCATCTGCTCCCTGACCTACTTCAGCTATTATAACTGCAAAATGCAAAAGGGTCCTCCAACATGCAAAAATGAAATTCAGGCATTTTTAGTCAGCAAGAAAAATGTACTAAGGCTAAAATCTGGCAAAATGACAGGGCTTTTCAGGGAAATATTTATATGGATTTGGGGGGGTGGGTTTTTTTTGTTTTGTTTTTGGTTTTTCTTTGGTTGGTTGGTTTCTTCCTAAGAATTCTCCAGAAAAGCAAGATGTCTATAGCACTTGTCATCTTCAGTATTATATTTTATGCAAGATTGTGAAGTGCTAGTACCTCACTACAAGAAAGAATGTGTAGTGATCTCTTTTTGGCAGTAAGAAACAGCAGTAAATGCTGATCTATTTTTGAGCAAAGCAGCTTTTCTCACTTTCATTAGGAACATGCCTATACTCAGGTTAATAGTGTTAGGAATGCTACTGGTAGCAAGTTGTTCCAGTTGGGCAACTTATTCATCCCACATCAGAAAAGTCAAATTGCAGCTTGAAACAGCTGCTCACCTCTTCCAGAGGTTGTTGCTGCCATGGAAGTGTCTCTTCTGCTGGTTCTCTGGCTAATAGATATTTACAGGATTGATCTGAAGAAACATGTAATAAATCAGGAGTCCATGTACCTCCAAATGGATGAGCATCTCTTCAGTAAATAAAAGTTTTGATTCAGGCCTTCCCACATATTTTTCTTCCTGAAACAATGTTCTCTCTTGCAATGGGTACAACATTGACCGGTGCAATTCACTGACAAAAGGAAACAAGGAAGGAACACGTTCAGTCAGCTTTTTGATTGGTAGGAAATGGTAACTTAGGTAGTAGAAATCTAGTCCAGTTGTACAATCTTGTGGATAGTCACTGGGTTTATTTCTATAAACCTATAAATGGGGTTTTTTTGGCACAGAAAAGGAGGAGGGATAAGCTTATGTTAACATTAAGTATTGACCTTAACTGTTACAGTATCTGCTGCATGAAACGGAAATTCCAAAATATAACTGATCTAACCTAAGTATTTATTCAAGAAAAATTCACTTTTTTCCTAGGCATATTAAATATATTGCATATCTCTACATCTGATTTTGGTTTTTTAATCTTTATTTGATAATTCATTTGCTTTTTTTCATCACATACATGCAACTCACACATGCATTTTCACATTGGGCAAACATTCTGTCAAGTTTCTCATATTATAATGGATTAGTGTGCAGAGAAACTTGGAGTACAGATGTTTGTTTACTGCTGCGCTGGCCACAAGCCGCCCGGTGGCGTGGCAGGCGACAAGTTGCTGTTCTCCTGCGCAGGACACTCCAGGAGCTCCCGGTGCAGCAGCACGCAGCAGGGTTCCCAGCAGCTGTAGGTCGCCGGTGGTTGCCTTGGGAACAGCAGCTCCCCTAAGGCAATATGCCCAGAACCAAATAGGCAGGTGCAGCCTAGGTGGATGTTCGCAGCAGGCGAAGGCAGAGATAGAAGGAGGGCTTGGGCGATAGCATAATCCAAGCCTTTATTTAATAAAGGATCTCAGAGGGGACTATCCGCCAGAGCCTAGCCGTTGGACTGGCTTGCTCTGCTAGGGTGACATGGTGTTTTATAGGGGGGAGGAGAAAGGCGAGGAAGAAGGGAATAACCAATCAGGAGATGATAAGGGAATGACATACAACCAATAGGGAAACACACGGGGAGGAACTTATTCAAACCAACCAATGGGGAACCGAACAAAGTAGAACTTTCCAGAACTTAATTGAAGATACAATGAGCTACTTATTAAACATGAACCAAATTAACCAATAGTGAACCGAGGGAGAAGGATGGTTCCAGAACCCAGGGAGGAGACATATTCTGGGGAACGCCTAGTGGGCGGTGGTGGTATACCTCTGTCTCCTCCTCTGGTCCGCCCTCAGAGGAGGAGTCGTGGGCAGGGAAATCAACCCACTGGATGTCCGTCACCCTGAAAGTGGGTTGGGCCACCGCCACAGTTTACTTCTTCAGACAACAAAAGATATAGCACTACAAATTAGTAATGCTGGATATATTCTATATCCTGACCTACTGAAAATGAGAAGTGGTTAGGAAATTGGTTAGGTTTTTATTCATATGTTTATTTCCCCTCTTCGCAGTCACTGTAACCTACCAGAATAAGGTCAGAGTTTGAACTTACTGTGCTCTTTGTCATTTAGTTTATATATGTGATTTGAACTCCAGATGCTTCATTAAGAACAAAACAGCAGGTCAGGACTTGCCTTATGTTATAAAATAAACACCGCTGAAATGAGAATTTACCAGTTACTGCAGAATGGAGCAATAAGTATTATTTGGATTAAGAACAGCACCTGAATCATCTACCAAATTACAACTGAGTCAAGGTGAGAAAGAAAATTAGTTTCTCTTGCAAAAAAAATTAGTTTCCTTCAGACTGATTATGCAGTACAAAAACACCCATGTACAATTGCAGATCTTTTCTAAACCACCCAAGCATCAATACATAACACAGAGAGGCAAAGAAAATATAAACTTGCTATTAAATGAGTCAAGAAACTAAGAAGCTGCACCTGCTAGCACAGTTCTCTTCATAATCACTGGACAAGCAAGAGCACACATCTAAACTCACCATTGGAAACTGCCTCACTTTCCATCAGTAAGTAAAACTAGTGAAGTAAGAATCATAGAATGGCTTGGATTGGAAGGGACCTTAAAGATCACCTATTTCCAATCCCCTGCCACAGACAGGGACACCTTTCACTACACCAGGTTGCTCAAAGCTCTATCCAACCTGGCCTTGAATACTCCCAGAGATGGAACATCCACAACTTCTCTGGACAACCTGTTTCAGTGCCTCACCATCCCCACACTAAAGAATTTTTTCCATCTAATATAAACCTACTGTCTTTCAGTTTGAAACTATTCTCCTTTGTCCTTTCAGTACATGCCCTTGTAAAAAGTCTCTCTCCATGTTATATGTAGTCGCCGTTCAGGTACTAGAAGGCCACAATTAGGTCACCCCCAAGCCTTGTCTTTTCCAGGCTGAACAGTCCCAATTCCCTCAGTTTTTCCTTGCAGGAGAGATTTTCCATCCCTCTAATTATCTTGGTGACCTTCTCTGGGCTTGCTTCAACAGCTCCATGTCCTTCCTGTGCTGGGGCTCCCAGAGCTGGATGCAGTGTTCCAGGTGGGGTCTCAGCAGAGCAGAGCAGATGGGCAGAATGCCCTCCCTCCCCTGCTGCCCACGCTGCTTTGGATGCAGCCCAGGACACGTTTGGCTTTCTGGGCTGGGAGTGCACATGGCTGGGTCATGTCCAGCCTCTCATCCACCAGCACCCCCAAGTCCTTCTCAGCAGGGCTGCTCTGATCTGTTCATCCCCAGCCTGTGTTGGTACTAGGGGTTGCCCTGACCCAGGTACAGCACCTTGCACTTGGTCTTGTTAAACCTCATGAAATTCATGGGCCCACTTCTTGGGCTTGTCCACCTCCTTCTGGATGCCTCAAGTGCATCAACTGCATCACTCAGCTTGGTGTCATCTTCAAACTTGCTGAGGCTGCACTTGATCCCTTTGCCATTAATGAAGATATTTAATAACATCTTTTCCAATACAGAACTCTGAGGGACACCACTTGTCACTNCCACACTAAAGAATTTTTTCCATCTAATATAAACCTACTGTCTTTCAGTTTGAAACTATTCTCCTTTGTCCTTTCAGTACATGCCCTTGTAAAAAGTCTCTCTCCATGTTATATGTAGTCGCCGTTCAGGTACTAGAAGGCCACAATTAGGTCACCCCCAAGCCTTGTCTTTTCCAGGCTGAACAGTCCCAATTCCCTCAGTTTTTCCTTGCAGGAGAGATTTTCCATCCCTCTAATTATCTTGGTGACCTTCTCTGGGCTTGCTTCAACAGCTCCATGTCCTTCCTGTGCTGGGGCTCCCAGAGCTGGATGCAGTGTTCCAGGTGGGGTCTCAGCAGAGCAGAGCAGATGGGCAGAATGCCCTCCCTCCCCTGCTGCCCACGCTGCTTTGGATGCAGCCCAGGACACGTTTGGCTTTCTGGGCTGGGAGTGCACATGGCTGGGTCATGTCCAGCCTCTCATCCACCAGCACCCCCAAGTCCTTCTCAGCAGGGCTGCTCTGATCTGTTCATCCCCAGCCTGTGTTGGTACTAGGGGTTGCCCTGACCCAGGTACAGCACCTTGCACTTGGTCTTGTTAAACCTCATGAAATTCATGGGCCCACTTCTTGGGCTTGTCCACCTCCTTCTGGATGCCTCAAGTGCATCAACTGCATCACTCAGCTTGGTGTCATCTTCAAACTTGCTGAGGCTGCACTTGATCCCTTTGCCATTAATGAAGATATTTAATAACATCTTTTCCAATACAGAACTCTGAGGGACACCACTTGTCACTGATGTCCATTTAGACTTTGAGCCATTGACCACTATCCTCTGGATGCAACCATCCAACCAATTCCATATCCACCAAAAAGTCCACCCATCAAATTCATCTCTAATTTAGAGAAAAGGTTATTCTGGGGATTAGTGTCAAAGGCTTTACAGATAAATGACTTTAACAGTCCTTCCCATGTCTACTGATGTAGTCATCCTGTCATAGATGGCCAGTGGGTTGATCAGGCAGGACCTGCCCTTGCTGAAGTCATGCCAGCTGTCTCAAATCACCTCCCTGTCCTCCATGTACCTTTCCATGGTTGCTGGGAAGATGTGTTCCAGGATATTCCCCAGCACAGAGGTGAGGCTGACAGGCTGGGGGTTCACAGGGTCCTCCTTTCTACTCTTTAGAGATGGGTTTACAATGTTTACCTTTTTCAAGTTACCTGGGACTTCACCTGTCTGCCATCATTTTTCAAATATCATGGAGAGTGGCCATGTTTCCTACACCAGCCAGTTCCCTCAGGGCTCTGGGATGCATCTCATCGAGTCCCATAGATTGATCCTTACTTAGAGTAGGAGGGACTTTTCTCCTCCTGCCCCAATCCTGCTGCCCATCCACACAAGAGATGTGGGAAGAGAAGTTGCCATTGAAGACTGAGGCAAAGAAGTTGAGTACCTCAGCCTTCTCCTGATACATTGTTACCAGTTTGCCAGCATTGTTTATTAGGGGCAAACTCTTTCTTTGACTTTCCTTTACTGGTTAATGTACCTGTACCTTCACGTTATTCTTTGCATCCCTTGTCGGGTTCAGTTCTATCTTCACTTTGGACTTCCTCACTCCATCCCTACACATCCGAACTTCATTTCTATACTCTTCCCAGGTTACCTGTCCTTGTTTCCACCGTCTGTGCATTTGCTTTTTCCATTTAGTTTGACCAGCAGTTTCCTACTCAACCATACCAGGTCTTGCCTTCCTTGCCCAATTTCTTGTTCCTGGGAAGTGATAGGTCTTGCACTGCATGGAAGACTTCCTTAAAGATCTGCTGCCTCTGTTCTGCTCTCTTGTTCCTGAGGACAGTCTCCCAGGGGATCCTACTGACTACCTCCCTGAAGAGCTGGAAGTTTGCTCTCCTAAAGTTCAGGGACCTAACGTTACTCCACGTGTGATCCGTATCCTTTAGGACTGCAAATTCCATCAATGCACGATCATTTGCACTGAGAATGCCTCCAGTCTTGAAATCTCTGATTAGATTGGGAAATATTTCCTTAAAATTAAGCAAGTGCAGGTAATGAAACTTGCTGTGATGGCGTAAGTACCAACATCCAAGTTTTAAATATAGCAGAGGTATTCTAAAATCCATGCCTTTGTCAAATGTACTTCTTCCCCAGCCCTCTCATAATGATTTGTTGAAATAAGGTTAAGAGACAACTTGTGTGCAGCTCTGATCTCTATAAAATATTCAGCTGATACAGTACACAATTAGTGTTGAACCTCTTTATTATAAGGTGGATAATTTATTTTTCTTCTTGTAATCATCTCTGGCAGCAGATAATGAGGTGAACTATGTGGCCCATGTTATTATTGCCCAGATATTTAAGTCCCAGATAAGGTACTTGCATTTCTCAACACCTTGAAGAAATACTCTGCAGCCCCATTAAAGAAAATAATTAATTTGTTTTGCCAGGATGATTTTGTTCAGAATATTTCTACAGCATCAAACATCAAGTTAGACATTTTAAACTAGTCCTCCTCCCATTTGTGAAATCAGACCACTCTGTGGTGGGAGCTACTTTGTGATGGGAATGAAGAAGGTTCCTCCATTGCAGAAGTACCACTAGTGCCGCATAAATGACAAGAAGCCGTTGAGACCCCGATTCTTCTGCCCTACGCTGTACCCAATACCAAGTTCAAAGATATTCTCGTAACGGGGCACCACAGCTCCATGCTGCCTTTTTGCAAGGGGTTTGTAAAATGAAGCAGTCTCACAGACTGAGACATTTCTCCTGAGAAACTTTGTTTCATGGAATGGGTGCATGAAGAACTTACCAGGGGTGGCAACTTGTCAGTCTGGTTGCATGATCTCATGCCCATCTCACAAATGTAGGAGTTTCCTCACTAGCTCACGTTTATTGGGGTGAGGCTATAGCATGAACTAAGCTCAAGCACAGAGATAACTCCTCCAAAGTAGCTGTGATAAAAGGTCATCCTTAAACTTATTCTAACTTAGGCTGGCACTAACCATGCGTGTCTCATTAGTGTCAGGTGTGTTTAGTGAGAAGTGCCAAACTGTCACAAGCATTCCTCAGTAAACTCTTACTGCCCCTGCTAAGTAGCTGTAAAGTCAGGCTCATATAGCAGCAACAACTACTGCCTAAGTATTTCTATTAGTGAAAGCACAAGTCACTAGAAATTATTATTGCAGAAAGCCTTGCTACAGAAAATTTTTTTTGTCCCCTAGCACAGCTGCCAATGGTGCTGTGTTGCCTTTTCTTTCCTTCTTACTGCATACAATTTTAAAACATACAAAACTGCAGATGACCGAACAGAACCTGTTATATTTACCTGCAGAAATTGCTTTGCTTAGAAAGCAAATCTGCTGAAGAACTATAGAGGTCCAAGTCCTCTATGTTCCTCCTATGGAACATCTTCTGTTCTTTTTCTGAGCCAAAACCATGTTGAATTACCTCAGAAACTGATAACTATGCATTGCATAATACAAACCTTCCTAGAAAAGACTTGGCTTCTCTGTTACAAGTGCTGGAAACATTAATAAGACAAAGGAAAAAGATAACACTGCAAAAGACCTCATGAGCAAATTGCTTTTAGTTCTGCTTCAGAGGTCTGGTGACAGGGTTTGGGTTACGAATATAAACCAAACTTTTCACAAGTGGTCAGCAAAGGTCCTGCTTGTAATTCCCTGCCACTGAGAAGTTTCAGTTCACTGAAACTATAAACACTGACCCCTATATATGAGGTTAGTGGGAGACAGACTTTAAAATCAAGGAGTGGAATAAAAAGCCAAGTGTTTTAGAAATGGATAAATTCATGGTATGGAAGCACCATGAAGACATATAGGAAGAGGCAAGCCAACAGCTTGCAGCATGTCAATGTGTATCTAAAATGTCCATGAACCTGTCTTTTTCTGTGCAGTAGGCATAAGCAGCTTGTTTTCCACTAAAAGAAAAATAAATTTGTTTAACCTCTGCCTGGTAAGTTCATTTGGATGGTTACTATGCAAGGAAAAAAGTTAGTAAAAATCACACTCAAGCTAAATCTAGTATAATTAGTTCAGTGCCTATGCAGTATAGCAGTGATTAGCACAGAAAAGCACATGCAAAATTAAGTCTCACATATCTCCATGTTCAAATACTGTGACTGAATAAGGTCTGAGCTATACAGCAAACAACAACAAAATGTGCCTGCTGATTTGCTGAATACACGCCCTGAGCAAAATACAGTAATTATAGCAACAGACAGAGAGAGAAATCTTACAAGGGTTTGGCAAATGAGGATTCCATAAACAACTTAATTCCAGTATTCCTTTATGCTAAACTTGGACTTTAACCTTTCTTTCAAAGTCATTTTATGTCAGCCTTGATGGTCAGCAAACTAGAGGAGGAAAGTGTCACTATATTTTCGTACCAGAGACCAATGAGGACAGGATTGCTGAAAGAGACAGGGTGACCCAGGAGCCAAGGGCAACACTTGCAAGTGGGGCTCTCACCAATAAAACGCAATCCCATACCAGATCACTGTAACCAGATCTGCACCCCTCATGACAAAGTAACACTCCAAGCAGTCCCAGGGGCTGTGCAACAGAGTCCAGACAGGAATAGCAGTAGACATGGACAAAGACAGGACCGGAGAAAACCCACCTACCATGTACATTCAAGGTTCACCGAGGAGTCAGAGCTGGAGACAAGGCTGTAGCACAGATCCAAGTGCATGTAAGTGACAAGACTACCCTTAAACCAGGTTCAAGGCTCAGAGAGGAGACAAAACTGCCACAATACCTAGATTTGCAGTCTGTCTAGGAAACCCAGTCAGTGAAGTAGGCCTGATTCCATAGAAAGCTCATATAAGATCCAGTTACCTTGGTCTGAGTTC
The DNA here is from genome assembly GCA_013397815.1 of Aleadryas rufinucha. Taxonomy (NCBI): domain Eukaryota; kingdom Metazoa; phylum Chordata; class Aves; order Passeriformes; genus Aleadryas; species Aleadryas rufinucha. Next base: position 394,693 of record VZTH01005812.1, read on the forward strand.
AAAGGGATCCATGGACAGGGCAGGGGGCACATAAGACCATCAGGGCAATTAAGGCATCACACCTAACAGGGATTATGAGCAGGGTCAGAATCTTCTAAACCAGCTCCTTTCTTGCCAAGAAAGAGTTAATGGATTCATAAATTGATAAGGTTTTCATCCTGTTTCAATATGCAGCTCTAGTTATGGCCAGAGCAGCTTTTACATGTGCACATGAAAATTGCACTAGTATGTGAATGATAATATGGCCAAATTGGGGTGGTTTTTTATCAAAGTGTCAAGAGGCACATCCTTTATCCCAGGCACCTGCTGGGTCCTTTGCCTGCCTTTTTAGCATGCTGACTGGCGAAAGCACAGCAAGTGCTGTGGCTGCTCTATAGCTGTGTGAAAGCTGGCTGGCAGATAACAGAGTTGAAAGTCTGTCCAGTTCCTCTGCTACCCCTTAGCTGAGACAGCAGCTTAATTTTTCTCCCTTACATAGCTGACAGTTTTTACAAATTCTGTGATAATTTGATGTCCTTGAAACCTTTGAAACTGGAACTTGAAGACAAAAAAAATGGGGACTAATATGACAGCATTATTGAACAGGTCTTGTTTCCTTACAAACCAAGTGAAAACACATCAGCCATGAAGCAGGCAGCAAACATAAAAAAATTCAGCCTAAAAACTTCAGCCTGTCAATGCCTTAAGGAATTAGAATTTAAACTATTAAGGAAAATGCTACACAATATCTCTCCTATCTTATCAACTTCAGTATTTCCTTAAAATCATTGAAATTAAATAAATACATAAGAAGTATGGATAAAATATTAGATCAGTATGCTATAATTAGATTAATATAGTGTAATTAGATGAACTGCACTATATACTGTAACCCAGTAATGCTATATCAAAAAATATCAACCACTATTAATATAAAAGTGTGCAATGAAAAGCAGCCTTTACACTCAGATTCTGTTTTACATTAAGCGTATAAGAGATGCGGTAACAAATAAGACAAAGAGGGTAAGAGATGTAGTGGCTAATAAAATTATTAGTGATTCCAAATGAAGAAGTATAAGACAGAAGATATTAGTATTTTGTGTCCTAGATTGTGCTTCCATTATGAAGTTGATTCTCCCTGAGCTTTAATGACTGCTGTACTTTTTAGACTTTTTTTCAGATTTTCATTTACAATCACTTTCTTTATCCACCTACAGGAAAGAAATAGAGCAAAGACCTGTTTAACTTAGGCTGACGAGAAAGTAAATGCACAAGTTTAATATAGTACTAGAATATTATTACGTAATTGTGGTCAAAATTTATGCCTATAAAGACCTTATATATTTTCTGCATGTTGAATATTGTATTGTTTGTTCACAAATATTCTATATATGAAAAATAGCAAAGCTTGCTAAAGTAGTGTTGCAAACGTGATTTACACTACAACAAGCTGTAGAAATATATTTTTTGTTTCTCTGCATCCTCAGCTATCCAAATGATTTCACTCTATTAATTATTTTACATATACTACTCTTACTATTTTAATCTTTGAAAAAACCTCCTGGGAACTTACTGTGGAAAGACCATATTGTCAGAAACTGCAGTGGGAAATTCTCACAGATTTCACTAAAATACACTAAAATATTCTCACAAAATAACTGCCAAAAGAGCATGGTTTTCCAAATGGTTGATGACACAATTTATTGAACCAAAGAAAAATGTGGGTTATTTATTAAGTGCCGATGTAACCAGTCAGTTAAGGGCATATTATGCAATTAATGGGATGGTCAATGTAGCCCACACAAGATGTTGTAGGAGCATCTACTGCACATCTTTTTCACCCAAATGGCCCTCTGAAGCCCTCTGCAGTCATTGATAAAAATAAGGCATCCACCTTGCCTCAAAAAGATACTGTGAGTACAGATCACTGTTGCACGGCACTGCACCCATGCACACAAATGTTCACATGAAAACAGAACTACTTTGTCGTTTAATGGGAATATCAAACAATTAAAACACTTCTATACAATAGCATGGAAGTTATTTTAGAGAGGAAATTCTACTTTTTTTACAGAAAACAAAACTTTTGAAATGTTTGTAAAACTCTGCTGACTATGATTGCTATATCTAATCTCTATTTAAGAGGGTCAAACATTACTGACATTTATTTTTGCATTTATACTGAGAGTATCTGAACAAGACATTAATCTCTTGGGGAGCTGAGAACCAGAGCAACCATGTTTCTCTTCACTGCTGTTTTTTTAAGAAAGCCTAATGTTAGACTTGAGGTTTCATTCGGTATTCCTTTGTATTATGTTGCTAAAATTTTCCTACTCTAAAAATAGTTTCTGCCACTTGGTAGAGCACATTATAGTTTTTACCTCTGCTTCATCTCTATTTCCTCAATAACTAAACTCATACTTCAGTTATAACTTATGCAAATACTTGAATGGTTTAGGTGGTTTACCTTTCAAGTCCCCTTAGTGTTAATTTTCTGAACTGTGCCCTCTGATGTGATCAGGTGAGTTAGGAAAAGACATGTTCACCTCCTGGATTATATTAACGTAATCTCAAGCTTTTGAAAACTCTAGCCCTATGTAGTCACACAAGCATTTCACATATTCAGAGATTTTCTGCTTAAAACTGATTTAAGCTGAGCAGCTGAGAGATAAACATTCAGGGCATTAACTGAACAGCTCCAGGCTGCAACAGGGAGGAATCATAAGGGACTGTTCGTCTCAGATGACATTTAATTATAATGAGCAGAATCCAGATTATTAGCAGAATGTATCTGCATGTGTGTTTTTGAATGAAAACTATTGAAGAGGAAAAAAAGATAAACATTCAGAATTTTATATAATGTCACAGAAAAAAATCTTGAATCGATGCTTTAATTTCTCCTTTTAAAGCTAGTTATTAATGTAAAATATTGAGAGAGCAAATTAGCACATAATTCGTAAAACCAGTTCCTTTTCCTTCAGTGTTACAAGTTTTGGAGCTTTTAAAGGAATTGATCTTGACTGCAAACAACAGAGTTAGAAATTCTGGACTGTAGCACAGATTCCAAGCATTTAGATCTTGTGCTTCTTCATGTTCATCCATTATGTATAATACGAAGTGACATGATGAGACAAAAAAAAAATTTCTTTCACCTTCTGCCCCACCATGATTATATCCCCAGGAGCCCTGCTGAGTCACTGTGCTTCCAAACCTACGTAGGCAGAGCCCCAGACAGTGCCCCAGGGCAAGCTGCATGCTCTCCTTTGATTCCAGTCTTCTTTTTTTCCCTCTCCTTTGCATTTGTGGTTTCTTTCTATATTCCTTTCCCATAGCTCAGACCCAATAAATTGATATTATATTTTGTAAATCTTTTGAGAGCTCTTCCTGAATCCTTATCAGAAATATATTAGATGGCTCACACCTGCCAAGTGCCAGCCAGAATCATGCTTTCTGTTTCAACAGCAGCTGTAAAACTAGAAGGCGTGTTCTTAATCTGATAACTCGCACAACATATATCATGACAGTCAATGGCTCTTGAAGCAAAAAGGCAAAAAAGTAATCAAGTTTCTATGTTCAAATAGGGAATAAGAAATTTTTATCATGGTATGACAAAACAAATATAAGCTGATCCTTGAAGGGAGGGACCCACCAATTCTGAAGTAAATGCAGACTGTATAATATGAATTTCGCCTAATAATTGTCAAATATTAGTTGCATTAATGAAAGGCAATTGTACTGGACTATATTACTAAATACAGTTGTTGATTTCTTTTTAATAATTGATGTCTGAAAACACACTTGCAGTTTAGAGCTATGATTTTCTCACATTGCCTAGCAACCTGTGCAAATATAGAACTGCAGATGCAAAACTACTGACCTTTCTTTCATGCCTGCTTTCCAGTGCTTATATTTCTATCCTACACAGTAAAAGAATAAAATCAGAAAAGAGATTTCAAACACTGAACTCTTCAGTATATGCTAAACACTTCAGATAACAAAATCGTGAAAATACCTTTGCTTAACAGAAGAGCAAACTATTTTATTTAAATAAGCTTAAAATATTGCATGCTGGATAGAGTCTCACTGATCTTTCGGTGCAGAGAGAACGGTTACTCACCCTACAATATCTGAGGCTCTTAGGAAGAGTCATCCGTGAAGATTTCTTTCCTAGTGCACAAGTAGAGCGTGGGGGGAATTTTTTTTTTTAGACTGACAAAATGCGCTGAATCTATTCCTGCATTTAAGTATACCTGCATTCAGCCTAAAGGGGGGCTTGAACTACTCATTTCTTTTCTTAGCAAAGATGAAGTTGGATTATTCAGCAAATGGGAAGAAGGGCACTTTCAAAACATAACAGGATGTTGAAGAAAACCAGGGTAATAGCCTACACAGCTTCTTCCCATAGTGCCAAAATTACAACTTCCTTGATTACTTCAGAGTATGTAATGGGGAATGTACAGAGTTGAGAGAGAGAGAACCTTTTACCATTCTAGTTGGGATTGGAAGGCTGAACAATGACACCTGTCATAAAAGACTAAACAAGCAACAACATGCATGCAGAAGGAGCTAGGCTGCAATCAATCTAGGAGGTGGAAATACCTCCTTAAAATAATACATAAAGACCTGGATGCTTCCCTTCTTCTTATCACAAATGGAAATAGACAGCCAGAGAAAAATAGATCTCAAAATATTAAAAAAATGAAAAATCAGTGCATCTGTAAGTAATAAAAAATGTAAATGTACAAACAAAGCTTATATCAACACTTTCTCTCTGAAATTGTTCCAATGCACTTTGCTTAGGATTCTCCTCCAAAAAGCCATATACAAAGCAGTCTAACTCCATACTGAAACCACCTGGTGGTCTGGGTTAGGAGCAGATACTCTTCAAATTCTCAAAAACCTTTTAATGATTTGTTTCAAGTATTAGACAGTCTCTTAACCGAAAACAGATTTAACAATCCATAGCAAGAGATTGTACATGTGACTAGTATTTGGTGCTTAGACTCATGTTTCTCATGACTCCTTCAGTTGTGCTTGCCAGCAATCCCTATATTAGTGATACTGGTTTCATGCCAATTTTCCATGTGTAGAGTTTTAGAAGCAAAGGCTTTTCAGATGCACAGAGATTAAACCCATCATTCTACTACCTTACTAATTAGGAAAATTATTATTTTGTTTTATTTTTCTCTTAGAACACGTTAGAATATACTGCAGAAGTACAGTGCAAATTAAGTGAAGCTAAGAATATGTTTCATACTTATAATTAGCTCACAAAGAACACAATTAAATTCATAAATATCAAAGGTCATTATAGGTTCCTGCTGTCCTTGTTGTCATAAACTAAGAAAGCTCTTCAAAGAGACTTGAGAGAAGAACTGACATTTTTATCATACTTCACACTATTTGTCTAAAAATGTCTTAGAAGTCCTAAACTGTTGAATCCTCTTTTTTGCCCCATGATAAGATGACAAGTATTTTCAAGCAACACATTTTTATAAAGAACAGTAAAAGAGGTAAACTGTCATAAGAATAGTCAGAATTTAGGTAAACAGAGTGTTGTAGTTTTCCTCTATGAAGTATAGCTGTTCTGTTACCTTTTCTTATGCAGTGCAGTTTGTTCTTGAATATTTAAGTCAGGCAAAAATCTTCCAAGGCTTCAGAGGTATCAAGAGTGAAATAATTTAGCACCTAGAGCGTGTCTTCATGTAATCTCAATAGGGTAAAAGAACAAGAAAAAAAGGTAATTATTTATGTTATTTTATTATCTGATGCTTGTAAAATCATAAAAATCCAGCCCATAATATACAAAATGGATTTCTTACAAAAAAGAATGTATCAGTATTTTAATGAATATCTGCACTGTCTAGAAAAGAGTAAGATTTTCTTCAGGAAGCATGAAGGCAGAAAACTCAGGGAAAAAACAAAACTTATTGTATTATAAAAGTATGATTCATCAACATACAGAAATAAAAAAATCAGTTTGCTCTCTATTTTGCTAAATTTAAAGATCCATCCTTTAAAGTTCTATGTTATAAAGTTTTTTTGGTTGTTTTCTTACACAATGCATGGTTTAAAACAAGTAGAGGTATTTACATAATTTGAGGCATTCTGTGAACCACTGATTCCTTAAGACAAATTGTGACCTGTGAAATATAACCTATCAGGTCATTACTTCCTCTTAGTTTCATATTTTAGATGTTATTTCAAGCCATGCTAAACGCTGTCATCATCACTACAATATGAAACAGCGGAGTTTAGTCCTCTCTATCTTCTTCTTGGTTAACTGGGAATTTTCAACACCTCAGAAATCAAGGCATTTGTAAAGACACTACTAAAGACACTACTAAAAGAAGTAATAAAAGAATAAAAATGAGTAGGAGGAGAGATAAAAAGAATTCTAATTTTGCCAATGCTCCTTTCTTTTAAATTAATCACTTTAAAACATTTTGACAACCAGGTATGAGTAGTTCTATTCTTTTGCAGAAAAAACTTTATGAGAATTCTTAATTTTCCCTTGTGAATACAATTCCAAGATTGTTAGCTATGTACCGTTAATTATAATTAGCTAAATGCAGTTAATAATTGAATTCTTAAATTAAAGGTGTTTGAGTTTCTGAAGATTGGATCTTGGTTTTGACAATAACTTTATCAAAGCATAAATACATCCAGAGTTTTTGAGCGAGTTATCTTCAACCTTCACATTCTCATTCACACACGAAGAGTACAATGTAGTGGCATATGATACAAACATTACCATGCAATTTAAAAGCATGTATGTCAATATTTTTTGCACAGAAATGCAATCACCACACTATTTTGTGAAAAATGGCAGTTTCCTGCTGCTTGAATGAATCTAAAATTTCTAAAATCAGCTACAAGAAGACTGTTCAAGCAGATACGTAGAAAGTAAAGCAAAGTTGCCTGATATAGACCAACAACAATCTCATCACATTTCTAGTATATATTTTTCCTATTTCATAAACAAACTTTTAAATCATAGTGGATAATTTTCACATTTTACCTGTCCTTTAAACAGATTTACTGAAAATAAGCAACTGAAGATTGCACAAAGTTTTTTATATAATCAGTGCAACCATCAAGTTTTTCATGTCTTTAATGTGATTTTTCTGAAGAGAGATAAGCAGTTTAGAAAATTTCCTATTTCTGGACTGTGTGTTGGCTTTTTTTCCCAACATAAAATCTTCAGGCATTTCTCCTTGAAAAATACATATCCAGCTAAAATCCAAATAGGAAGGATATAGACGATGACAAACTTAATTTGCTGAAATTTAAAGAGCAAGATGTACACTCTAATACTGCACTGAAAGGGAAAAATATATGTACTGAGTGGTAATTCTAAATCATGCTTTATGGGTCTTCCAAAGAACAGAATACCCACCCTTGATCCATCACAATGCGCTAATGAACAAATGACTGATATTACTTCCTAGGGAAGCAAACATTTCCCTTGTAATCTCTGCATTTTCAATGAACGTTTGACAGATTCAAAAGGCTGGGAAAGAGGTGACATCATGGGTAAAGGTAGCATGTCTTTTAAATGTTGTTGTTCCTTACCTCTGCTGACATTATAGGATTTCAAAACAGTGGAGAAAGGGAATATTAATTATCTCTAAGAAAGTTTCATATATTTTCTTTTTCCTATTAACATTTCATGAAAACTGCCAGGAAGAATTAAAAAACCTCAAGTTGTTGCATTCAGGAAAAATCCTTTATTAACAGAAGATGTTCATTAGCTGGCCACAAAATACTCTGTAAAAAGAGATTAAAACCTCTTATATTTTATATGCCACTAAACCTCTTGATGACAAATTGTGTTATGGAAGCCTTTGCCAATATATGTCAAAACACCTTATTGCAGTCTTTTATTTTAGTCACAGATATAGCAGAGTATCAAGTCTGTTACATGTTTCTCAAGAATCTTTGGGTTTGGATAAACAGAATAGTAACAACACTGCCACTCACCTCTCTTTCGGCAATCATATGCTTGCTTTTCATAGTTAGCGAAGCAGAGTAACATCGAAGGAAAGAAAAGTTGGTTTATATTTCTTTTTTTTAATCAAGGACAAAGTTCAATATCCTCTATGTCAAGACAACTAGCTTCAGCCTCTCCAACTGATTGCTGCTGCTCTGAGATGCTGCATACTCAAATTACATCACTTCGTGCACAGCAAGCAATTGAATAAAGAAAACCATAAAACATTGGACTAATCTTAAATCAATTGAATAGCTCCCCAGTTTTAATATGATCTGCAATTAAGTTTCTTTTACTTTGGAAAAATATATAAGCACTACAAACTTTTAAGAACTCTGTTCTTCCTGGATAGCCACTTAATACATGTCATTAAAACTTTTCAGGAGCACTTCTTAGGAAGTGATAAAAAATTTTAAAATCTACTAGTTTAAAAGTACTGAAGCACTGGTTTTACAAAAGTTAGATTTCTTTAAGAATTCCCCCTGTATGAAATGCTAAGGGATTTCATTACAGATTATCAAATCCAAGCAGTTAGCCCAGTTTGTATCTTACCACACTAGTTTGTCTAACTAAATATATTTCTTATTTCTTGTTTAAATTATGCTTGAAGTCCTATTCTTTGCTCTAAAAATACTTTTTTAAAATTAAAATATCTAGAATAATATTTTATTATCATTTATATGTCATAACAAGATATTTACAGTAGTCAAAATCTGGAGAGCTGCAGTGTTTTTCCATTTTTTTGTGATATTCTTCACTGGAACCATACAATAGGCAAATAGTTACATGATATCTCATCTAGAACTTTTCAGCAGAATAAGGGTATTTAAAAAGGAATCACATTTTTGTAATAGCTTGCCTGAAAATTTTATCTCTTCTGTCAATATTTTCACTCTGGGTATGCCCATCTGGCTTTTGGAAAAAAATCAGTTAGCTCTGCTACTAAAATGAAAATAGTACTGCACACATACTGCCTCATTTCCTCTCCTGGGAAACATATACATTAAAGATATTAGTCACATTTTTAATGCATTATTGGAAAGTCTCAATTATTTTACCAGTAAAGACAATGGAATTTATGAGACACCACACACCAATGAGCAATGCTTTACTCTGGCTGTTGAAGCATGTCAGATTCCAAACCTAAAGTGTAAATCTCAATGATCAAAAATTGTTTCAGATCTGCATCTCCAGACATGTCCATATCAAATTTATAATGGCATATTTTATACAAACTTTGCTCTGTCATTCCAAGTTTCCTGGGCACATTATTGCTTTGGTGATCATGGAGAACATATTTCTTACCATACCCCAGTGAACAATGCTCAAGGTTCTGCTGCAGACCCAACTGAGATGTTTTGTGCAGCACGTGGTTAGAATTGCTTCCTGGCAAGCCAAATTAAGAAATAACCAAACTGAACAGTAATCAATTTCTAATCTTCCCACATGCTCACTTTCCCCATTATCTGAGATGGAAGTAAGAAAATCTTCACAACTCACACATCTGAAACATTAAAAAAGTCATCTACTCCCTTTACAATAATAGTTTACTTTCTTACCTCTACTTCCTTTTCATACATAATTACCCGCAAAGATTTTAGTGTTGTCCTAAAGTCAACACTAAATACCAGCATTTTATTATGTTTCACAGCATAAGGAGGTTTGTTTATTGTATTCACTTTCCTTTTAGGGATGCTTACAAATAACTTTTTGAAACTTTAGTACTTCCTAAGTATGAGAAACTTTACTTGAAGATATCTGAACTCTAAATTTATAAATGTCAAGATTTACAGTCAAAATCTAAAACATGGGCTAAATATTAGAGAAATACACAGCTACACCAATACACTGAGTAGTGAAATACACTACCTGTTTTTTTCTAGATCTATTTAAGTAAGAGAGGTCAAGTTGTTCTCTTTAACTTTTAATTAGAACTTCTATGGAAACCTTGAGACTACATCTTTGAGACTGGAAACCTTAGGCATGAGTCCAGAAAGATATGTTTTGCAATGTGAAGGACAGAAGAAATGTAGAAAAAGTCACAATTTTTTGGTTAAAAAACTAAAACATTTAATTAATATGGGAGAAAACTGAAATCAAAACAAGGGCATATTCAGATCTGGGAATATTTTCCCCCTTTCCATGCCAAGTTCAAATCCTGCCCCTGCTACCCTGGAAGGAGCATGCAAAAATATGTAAAGTGTTAGTGATATGAATAAAACACAAGGCATGATTATATACCTAATCTAGCTGAAGAGAAATGCAGAATTTGAGTCATACATCAAATATTTCTACAGTTGATAGTGCAAAGAATTTGATCTAAAATAAAAGAAACTGTAATGCATTTTATGTATTTTGGATTTTCTGTGCTTACACATTTCAGTCTAAAGGAAGAAAATTGTGATCTAACTACATTATCAGGTTTCACATAACAAGCAATCCCTTCTCAGATATTTAGATTTGAAGGGTTCAACTTAATGTTTCACTCCAGATACCTTAGGTCAGAAGACACACTTGTAGTGTACATCCCAATAACCTGTAAACCACCTAAAGACTTGAAAAAGAAGTCAAAAGCTTACAAGAACAAGAAATGTGGAAGTATAAGAGCAGGGAAATAAACAATAATATCAATAAACAAGGACTTTGAACATTTGGTAAATGATATAGAAAAAATTTTGAAGGAAAAAAAGTAATTCAAACAGACACAAAATACCAATTTAATACCAACCAAAATTCCTCCCCCACAAGTAATGCAAAAAAACCATTCTCTTCAAACAGCAGAAGATACAAACTCAGTAACAAATATCTCATGACTTCTATACTTCTTAAAAGAAACTCAAATGAGATCTTAAAAATTACTGATGGAGCACTGCAAAACAATAGCTGCATTAGCATAGCATGAGAAGAAACAGGTAGGAGCTGTCTCATGTAAATTCCTGCCAGGTGCTTTTGGCTTGTTCCACCTAATAAGCCTATTTCTGTCAAATGAACAAATACGTCTTTTAGAACAAAGAAAGTGGTAGGGAAAAAAAGGGCTTGAATGCATAATGCGCCGTGCCTTTACAGCTTTTTTTTCCTCCTTTTTGAGCAATTGGTCTCTTTGACAGAAACTTAGATTTGTTTCTGATGGATGTATCTTTCCGTAATTGTCCTAGACTTCATTAAAGACTTAGTATTGAGATAACTGAGAGTATTGAGATAAAAATTAGAATAAACAGTGTTTCTAAAAAGTTATATAGTAATAATTTCAATCAGCTGTGCACATATTTACTTAATTTACTTGCTATTTATCCTCATCTCTTTTCAATCACAAAAGCAGTTCCTGATATCATGTTTTGCATTCTTATACTGATTCTTATGATCTTTTCATTATCCCATCCTCATTTCTCAAAGTACAAAGGCTGTAAAAGGGAAAAATCAAAAATGTCCAGATAGCCTAGTGTTCTTTTTTCAGCACACTGAAAAAGTTAAAAAGGTAACAGAAGGATACAATTCTTCTAATTTCATAACAATTTAAAGTTACTAATAACTTTAGTTTGTGAGTTTAGACCAACTTAATCCTGTCATCAGAAGAAAACTGATCCATGGTTCTTTAAGCGACTGTAATTTAATTTCTGGCATCATACCACTATTAAGCAATGTATTTTTGGAACATAATTTATCTGATTTTTAGATCACAGTAATTAAATTTCTCTCTCACTTCTTTGTGATTTATCATATTGCAGTATATACTTTCTATCCAGTTGCTGAACATATATTGTCACGAATACTAAATACAATATTTTTCCAAAAGTAACCTCAGCTGTGACAGTTGTTTTCAACATATTCATTAGAAACTTTTCAATTCTAATCTTGAAGGATATTTCATATGTTCACCTTTAGGATGAAAGCCTGGGTTTTTGTTTGTTTTTTTTTTTGTGGCAGGGCTTTAAGGAGAGGCTTATGGTTTATATTTTCTTTCTAATTCTATGACTTCCATATATGAGCCACAAACCATTAAATCTTTTATAAATTTGATGTTTATTTTCAAATCTCGCCAGACAGTGGAGCAATGCTTAAGCATACAGAAAACTGACAGCACGATGACTGCACATCAAAATCAGAAAAATTACTTCCCATCCTATCATATAATTAATATAATTATTATATTAAATATAATTAATATAATCAATAATTAATTATTAAATATAATAAATATACTTAACATAATATAAATATAATTAAATATAATTAATATAATTATATAATTAATATAATCTTAATTTAACACTAGCTTACTTACAAAACTATGTGAAATTAATTTTTCCTATTTCATGAATTTCATTTTTCCTGTTTCAAAGTTCAATCTTGTTTTCAAGAAGAAAATCCAAGTTTCTTTTTTTTTTTTTTTGGCCTGGAAAATGCTTAAAAAAGATTTGCAATCTTTCTTTTTTTTTTTTGGCCTGGAAAATGCTTAAGACAGATTTGCAATCATTCCTTTCAGCTAAAAGTATCATAAATACCATTTAACTTGCTCTTATGCAATTTCTGTCCTTAGTTCAAAAGTTGATGTGAATTACAAGCCAACTCCATTGTGTTTATTCTTTTGAAACACATACATACTATTGTTTTGTTCTCTGTACATAAACTTTCTGTGGGTTTTCAATGACAAATGTCTCACACAGGGCTTCCATTTCAGAATTCAATGCAAAATCTTCAAGACTCTTCAATAAAGAGTTTATGGCTAAGAACAAATGTCATGTAAAGCCACACATCTGTATATTAGTCACGAATAAGCACTAATCAAGTATATTCAAAATCATTAAAATATATGTAGTTGAATAAATGAATCTGCTGTTAGAATACTTACAAACTGGATAATGCATGTTTGTTCATATTACCTCCTTCCACTTCAACTGTGCATTAGCTTTCTATATCTTGCAGGTTCTCGAGGTATTACATGGCAGAGATGTGACTTTCTGATACAAGATTATGGCTTTCACTGCAATGTGATCAGAAATCCAAATTAAGAAATGTCAAACCTAGTTTCTTAAACAAGCTCCATAAATCCTGGTAAGTTATTTCAAACCCTTTTTACTTGTTTTGTTTCTTTTCCTGTTGGAGAACCTCCAAAGAACAGGAACTGAGTTATAATAGCTCCTGTTACAATGGAGACTTTTGATTTCTCCTAAATTCTTAAGGTACCAATGAAAGATTCAGAAAATGATCAAATTTGGCACAGTAGATTGATTGGCAGCATTTCCACAGACATGAATTTGCACTTAAAAAATATTCAGCTGTCTGTGTAGGTTCCTTTGAAACCTCACCTAGTCATGACAAAGCTCCATATTCTACAAACCATGATTCCTCTTCCCTCTATCTGTACCTGCCACCAGCACACAAAATTCTTCTGTATCCTGACACCACCAGATCTGTTCCTCCCATGATGATGTATAAGGATGACACAGAAACAAAGGCCAAGTTTCTATCTATATATGAGCTTTCATGAAAGCAGATGACCTGAAAGGCATACTTTGCTGATGTGCCATGAAGATTGTGAAAAATAAACAGAAAAGGAGAGGCAGAAAGAGAACTGTAACCATCTATTGATTTCTACAGATTCGTTTCTCATCTACTTATTTCTATAGTTTCACTTGTGATTAAAACAAGTGCACACACTTTCTAAAATACAGAAATTATTCCACTAGTTTCATTCTTGTTTGCTCACCTCTTTCAGTTCATCAAGAGCTATAAGACATCCCAGAATAAACAAAAAGTACTCACTCTGGAATTAGGATTTTAGGTCTCTTTCCTACACTTCCTACAGTGAAACAAATCAAACCATGGCAAGATATGTAGTTTTGCAGGAGTTTCAGCAGGCTATTTTAGCTCCCTAAAGCTGAAAACAGAAAGCTCCTTGAGAGGGTGACCTGAGGGACAGTGAGCCAGTTACAGCAGGAAAAATATGCATTCAAAAGACCAGGGGCACAGGCATTCTGGAATAACCTTCACACCAAACCACACCCTGAATTACTTTGCTTGTAGTTTAACTGGATGCAACTCTGTCAGCAGCACATCAGTGACAAAATGACTCATCTGAAGGAAGGGTAAGAATTTAACACCTTTCTCCACCTCAGAAGGATTACATGCTCAGTGCCTAGGGATCTAACATCTTTCTGACTCAGAAAATAAAAAGTCTTTTGCTGTCTTTGTCATGCACTATCTGTAAATATTAAAGGCAAAGCTGACACATAGTCATAACTAAATCAAACTTCAGAGTGCACAGCCCTTCAAGAAATGTGTAAAGAACCTCACTATTTTACAGTACTTTAATTAAGCTATTATCTTACACTAAATTTTAAAAGTGAAGTTTGAGGAATAATATACAGAGTTAAAATTCAATGCAAATTAAGTTAAAAGAACCATTTAGGACCTTAAAAGTTTTGAACTGTACAGTGGAATTTTGTCTGGAAATCTAGAAGATTTTTTGCTGTGGCTTTCACTGGCCCTGATGTTCACAGAATGGAAAGAATATTGGAAGAAATGAGAGAAAACTGTGTTCTCTGTTACATTGGCAATACACAAGCTAAAAAGACTAAGCAGAATAATATTAATAACATGAAGAAAAGAAATCTCTTTAAACATTTCTTTTTACATTAGAATCATAGTTACAGCTTTATTTGAAACAGAGATATTGAGGTTTCATGAAAGCTGAAAAGGAGACTGATTGCAGCCTAGATATTTTGTTTTAACACAGAAAGCTTTTTGTCAACATTTGCCAGTTATAATACATTGATATTTGTATTACATAATAGCATATTCTGCTTTGTTCCAATTGTTGAAACAGAATGAAATCACTGAGTTGATATTATTTCACGTTCAAAAGTGCTTTAGAATGGAATTAATAAGCTTATATCCTAATTCATCAAAAACTGGAAATGGAGGGAGAGAAGAAGAAGGGAGCAGAGACATGGAAAACAAAACAGTTCCGTGGTTTGAGCCTGAAGGCTTACATGCCTCATCACTCAAGGGAATTATCTTGAGTGAGCAGCCAAAAAATTGCTTCCCTCTACATTATGCAGTTCTGACGCAGGGATCTGAAGACACCACGCCTGAGTAGCACAGATATCAGCCTTTTCTGCCATCTGCCCCACAGTGGGAATACCAGATGAAATCAGACCAGTTTGCTAAGTGAGCATAGTGAAAGGCAGCTCCCTACAGCTGATTAGCTGTGGAAAGATCTTTGAAGTTGTGTATTAGCCATTAAGCAGAAAGGCAAATGCACTGCACTTCTGAAGCCAGAAAAATTTAGAAATACAGTGAAATTAATGCCACAAAGAAAGTAAACTTCTTCCCTCTCATCATTTGACAAAAATTAGTTAAAAATAAGACTGATTACAGGAGACTTAGGAAATAATCTTGGTAATCATTTGTTTTTACTGAAAAATTATATACAATTCACGATAACACTCCTTTTCTTTGATAGAAAATGGCTGATCCCTACCAGATCTAGAGACTCGAGTGCTCCTAAGCCTCAGACCACATGCTGATTCAATATTTAGCTGATTAAAATCAGTAGAGTTAATCTAGTTTTAATCCTCAGGATAGCAGAGTAAACTTCTTCAAACACAAGTGAGGCAGCTAGGAGATTAATATCACACATAATTCTTGAGATTCTTCCAAACACGGTGGAACTGGTTGGCATCAACCAGTGTAGTTTGTGACCAATTTCTACCAAATATGAAAACAGCCAGCATATACAATTTAATAGCTCAGATCCTGGTGTCCCTGGCCTCTAGCACATTATGCAAGACCAATATGGATAGTGAAAGTGAATATTTAGGATCATGAATGTCTCAAAAATCATGGAGTCATAGATTTATGAGATGTAATAGGGAATGCTTTTAATGGGACAGTTAAGTGCAGTTAAGATTTTCAATTTCTAGGATGAAATGTCTGAGTTGTCATCTAAAGCTGAAAGCCTGAACACCAAAAATGACGTTTCCAGCAGCAACTTCTGACAGGGCAAGAAAAGGTGAAATGAACTCTTCATAGCAGTCCGAAACTTACACCTTTAGCTAATAAAATCCTGAAGCAAGAGACTAGAAGAAGACCCAAAATCTGCACCTTACCACTTGCAAAGCAGCAAGTTATATTCACAGAAATTAACATGACTGAATATGCTTCTGAACTTCTTTTGTATATACTCATATTTCTTACATCTTAAGAAGATGTTACTTGCAATTCATATTAGCTTTTCCAGCAGCTGTTGGAAATTTCTTAACTATAAACTATGAGAGAGCACAAGAATAGATAAAAACCTTTTAGCTTCTTGAAAAATGGGTGAAATTTCATTACGAGACTCAACTGCTTCAGCGCAAAAGCATGTTGTTGATATCTTCTAATTTCTGCCTCATTTTAAAACTATCCATAGAAATTTTCATTATAGATCAATATTTTTTATTTAATAATCCCAAGATTCAGCATCTAAGCCTAACAAAAAAAAAAAAATTCTGCTGTTTTCACAAAGGTCAGATCAAGTTTTTCCAAAGCTTTGAACAATAAAGCTTTTAGCCAACCCTAAGGTTGATTTGAACTGTGGGAAAGCAAATGACAGAAACTTCCCAGAAAGCAAAATAATCCTCATGAATTCTAAACCTGACTTTGAGAAGAACTCTGATTAACTAGAAAGTAAAATAAAATCTAGAATTCATTCTTTCTCCCAGGGGATACACTTGCCCCTAATGTTGCTGGGACAGCTTGCATAACTCTACAGTTTCCATTGACTTATGTGATAGACTCTTAGAATCACAGAACATTTAGTCTACCTCCCCCAGCCATGGGTGGGTAGATCAGGTTCCACGAGATCAGGTTGCTCAAAGCTTCGTCCATCCTGGCCTTGAACACTTCCAGGGAAGGAGAATCCAAACGTCTCTGGGCAGCCTGTTCCAGTGTCTCACCACTTTCATAATAATCTCCTACATCTAATCCAAATCTACCCTCTGTCAGTGTAAAAGGGTAGTTGCTGCTTGTCCCAGCATTGCTGGTCCTGGTAAAAATCCTTTCCATCTTTTTACAAGTCCATTAGAAATACTGAGAGGTCATATAACAAGGTCTCCCCAGAGCCTTTGTTTCTCCAGACTGAATAACCACAACTCTCAGACTTTCCTCATAGGGAAGGTATTTCAGCCCTCAAAATATTTTTGTGGCCCTCCTCTGGATGCAGTGCAAGGGGTCCATATCTTTCCTGTGCTGGAGACCCAATAACTGTACTTAGTGCTCCAGGTGAGGTCTCACAAGGGCAAAGTTGAGGGGCAGAATCACCTTCCTTGATCTGCAGGCCACTCCTCTTTTCATGCAGCACAGGATGTGATTGACTTTCTGGGCTGTGAACCCACATTGGTGGGTCATATTTGGGATTTCATCCACCAGCACCCCTGAGTCCTCTGCAAAGCTGCTCCAAATCCAGTCTGTACTGATACTGGTAGTGCAGGGGATTGCCTCAAATAAAATGCATGACCTGGCACTTGGCTTTTTTGAACTTCATGAGGCTCATATGGTGTCACTCTTCAAGCCTGTCAAGGTCCTTCTGAATGGCATCCCATCCCTCAGATGTATTAACTGTACCACTCAGCCGTTTGCAAACCTGGGGAGGGTGCACACAGTCCCACTCTGTCACTAATAAAGATATTGAAGAGTACTGTTCCCAGTACAGACATCTGAGGGACACCACTTGTTACTGTATATGGAAATTTAGAAGAATATACTGAACATATTACTTTTTACTGATATGAGAGTCTGTGCTTCTCCTGACAGTGCTTATACACCCAGGGACACATCTCCTGGCTCACAACAATTCTGCACTCATCTAGTTTCAAGTATAAACCAGGTATTTCGGCTCAGAAAAATGGAATGGGTTAAAGTTTTACTTATGCTGTAAATGCTTGTAGTCATAACATGGTTTTTTATTATTCTTCTCAGACAGGAAAAATCCACAGACACACTTGCCTTCCTTGTAACTTCTGCAAGACTTCAAATGGAGCTTGTAATATTTGCTGAGACATTCCAAGAGCTCCCTGAAGTTCAAGCTTTCACATCTAATAACTCCAAAAGTTATAAAACCATTTGTAGTAAAGTTGTCTTGTTCTCCTGCTTTAATCAATTAACATCTCTTCTGTCATATGCATTTATGAGGAGAATTATGGGGACCTGGTAATTTTCTACTTTGACCAGCTCACTTCCTACAAAAAGAATGTCATGGACCACTAATAAAATGGTGCACAAATTACATCTGGGACACGTGAATTCTTCAAAAACCTGGAAAGCAAATATACTATCTCCACAAGTTTTTTCCCTCTGGTATATTTTAATACCTAGCCTAAACAATTAATCAAGAACAGAGCAAAATCTATCCTCTTCCCAACAAGTATATATAAATTTGAAAATCCACTTGATAATGTTTATCTATTTTCTCTGCAATTGGCTTCTATCTAAAACCAAATTTATTAAAAACCTGAAGCAGAAATATTTTCTCATTTCTATGAGAAGACAGCTCATCCAGTAATTCTAATTACGCCGACAAATACTTTTATCTACACAACATGATGCCAGTAGTAGCTGCTTTTAACTTAAGGGAAAAAATGCTGACACAAAAGCATCTATTTTCCCAGTCAAGGGTGGGGTGAGGAACAAAAATTGGATACTTAGCACAGGATGGCTATCAATGTTACTGTTTCATTAATATATATAAACTATAAACTAGTGCTCCTTTTGGTTCTGAATTTTAAAGTTGACACTTTAGTTGGCTCATGGTAAGCTACTTGCTTGTAGATGTTGAAAAATAGATGTCACAATATGCAGGTTTTCTACAGCTCTAGTGGGAAACCAGGAGGATGATGATAGGAAATTCTTCTTTGGCAGACAAGGTAATAAGATTTATAGAGAAACTAACAGTAAAAGCTATTGCAGAAAAATAACAAAGAGCAAAAATGACAGAGCAGACAGTCAGAAAATGAGATATTGTCTGTAAGGATCAGGCTTCAGACTGTGACTTAGAAATCTCAGAAATCTGTATCTGAATCAGAACAAGGTATTAGACTTCTAAAATCAAAACTTTATATTGTTTCATTTGGACCTCGTTCATCTAAAGAACCTCCAGTTCACCTTTTTTACACTACAAAGGAGAAAAATTATAGCTAATTAGCAGAGATACAGAAGTTGTAACATCAAAACAGCTGTGTATTGCTGTAGCAGATCAGAAGATGTGCTTCTGTCTTCAAATGCTTATCTGGTTCTCCTTTCTAAATCAATTTGTTTAATAAATATATTTTCTCTTTTACTACAAACCTTGCCAAGGTATTTTGAGGCATTTTATATAGTTTGTGAAAAAGGCCTACTTCCACCATCAAAAAGAACAAGTAATTTTAGGGGTAATGATCTCTAAAGTTTGGACTGAAATCTGCAGAACAAGGAATAGTTTCTATTTTACAGACTGTTGCTTTGGTCATCTTAGGGTTGGGCTTCTTTCTTGGTTTTGCTTTCCCTTTCAGTCACACAAAAAATCTGTATGAGACCAGTTTCCCTGATCATTGGAAGTTCATTTGAAGCCCTCCCCAAGACATCTTCCTAGAAGAGGTCTAAAGAGTACACAGTCTTAATTTGTGTATCTTCTGATTTTTAAAAATCTGAACCAGGCTTCTGTAGGTATAAAGCAACAAGCAAACATCACTGAACCAAGCCATAGGTTTTCTGTGTTTCTCAAACAGATTTAAAAATGGGCATTTCTTCTTCTGCAGGTGTCCTGCCTATCAAACACAGCAGATCAAACCAGCTCACTCCAATAACTTATTTTGAATAACAAATACATTTTAAGTTCTTTTGTACTTCTCATTTGGCTTTTGACAATTAAATTGTAGGCACATGACTTGTAAAGCTTTTGTTGTACAACCATGAGTAGTATAAAAGTCACTTTTAAGCAAAACATGCATGATTCTAAGAGTCAAAGTTTAAAAAAACACCAAGAAAATCTTAAAAGTTCAGTTGAGGTTATGGGAATATGCAGTCCTGCGAAATGCATGATAGGCTTCCATATAGACTACAACTTGCTTTGCAAAGCAGGTTTTCATTTCCTCTAAATTGGCCTCAGGCAGCAGGATCCATTCCTCTTTAAAACCGCTGTTGCAATGCAATTTCAGTTCCCATTCTCCCTCAGAGACTGTATGGAGCAACCCACAACAATTTTCCATCAACAAGCATGCATAGAGTAGTGTGCATGCATGTGTACTCAGATATACACACTGGCTCTGCTAAATAAACATAACAAAAAGGTAACAATTATTTTTGTGACTTACACTTGAATTCAGTCCATGCTGAAGAAGCGGTATCAAGTATGTGAAAAATTTTCAGTAATTTTTTGCCATGAATTAAAAGGGATTTGACATGCTTGTTCACTATTCTGGGAGGAGGGAGAAAAAATAAAAGAGGGAGAGATGTGGCACTAAGATGTCCTGCCACTGATAGTAATATTTCCATTTTTCCATTTTTTTTCCTAACTGTTTTGTACACAGAGAAAGCAGAGAAAACCATTTAATTTGAGAGGCCAAGGTAAAAGTTTTCTTTGATTCTCTATAGCAAAGCCTTTGACTGTTAAACATATGCACAAACAAAGTATATACCAGCTATCTAGCAAGGTCATATAATTCTGTAGCCAGAATAAAAATTAGCCTTGAAGAATAGTTTGAGGCCTGTAAACAAAGGAAAATAAATGTTTTATTGTGAAGTGCCCATGCATGACATAAATGACAGCTAGTTACAGTGACACTACAAATCTGATGATGATAGGCTGGGACTGTCATTAATAAGTGTAATAAGATATATTAGGACATGTTTACATTAGCATTTTATAAGTCTTTTTTTTTTAAATAAGTTTCTTTATCTCCTTTTAGTGTAGTTTATTTCATGTTGCAGAGTAGTCTGGAAGTGCTTGAACTATGCTGTCCTATCCCAAGAAGTAACAATCATTAAAACATAAAGTCCTGACTTTGTTAAAAAATGTATTTTGCTGTGAATACTTTTAAATGAGCCTTTGCAGAAATTGACCAGTGCCTCATAATGCTCCTGTTCACAGAGTTTTGGTAGTGTATTAAGCCAGTTATCACCACACCTTCAACTATGCCTAGAAAGTGCTATGACCCACAGTACAAAGAGAAGCTACTATTACTTTTCAGGGCTGAAAAAATCATATGTGGATATCTCTCTGTGTCCCAAAAATGTCCCTTTCTGATTTGATGTTCATGGTGCAGTCACTTCAGAGGTAATTACAGTGTACTGAAATCGCCTAATTTGTACTATTGCAGTACAGACAAAAAACACAAACTCGTACAAAGAAGTTTCAACATGGCAGCACAAAGACTAATATGGCCACACTTTCTCTAGCATTAAGCCAGAAATGCAAGGTAAAAGGTTGCAAATGTAAAAAATGAAAAAACAATTTGTCTTACTATTTCCATGTGGTTTTGTGTCTTCTGTGAGGACTAAGGTTTAGATTTGTGCCTCCATGAAGACTAAGGTTTTGAAACCATATAATTCATAATCCAATCTAAAACATGTCCAGAGCTCTAACAACCTCCTTCTTATCTTTTCCTGATTTTGCAGGTATTTGTTATCACTGACACTGTACCTATCAAATTTGGTTAATGAAAGCATTCCTTTAGGTTACTGCATGATTTTTGAAAAGGCTTTTTATTAGTACTTGAACTAAGAATCTGAAAGCCAAAGATGGATTCTTTTACATCAGGAAATAGCAAGATGCATATTTGCCTTTCCAGCCATTCAGCCATAAACAGGATAAACTATAAAATCACTGACATGATTTCAGAATGTTGCAATATAAAGGGTCTTTTTTTAAGCATGCCTTTGAATTAAGGCAGACTACAACAGCTCTATAGCAGTCCTGGGATTTGGGAAGCAGCATTTTAACAGCATGTTGCCCGTATTCTCATGCTGTGAACATGTTCATAGCAGTTCCATGAAAGTCCCAGGACTGCTGGTGTAGCATCTGTTCACTACCAACAAAGACTTGGATATTGCACAAGAGTCTGTTTTCTTTTCATCGGCTGCCCTTTTACAAACACTGAACTTCTTTTGCAACAGGAAAATATCTGTGTTTTCTCATGTTAACACACAAGCACACTCAGAAGTATATATATATATTATATTAGTGGACTTTAATCAGACTAGAGCTACTCTCAGGATAAGTAGGGACTCTTAGGCTTAGACGTTATCCATATCCAAAAACATATATGTGTTTCCAAAGACGGTAGCAAGGAGTCATAACCTTGGAACAAAATGCCTTTTCCTTCAGTGTAACTGAGTTCCTAATGCACCTCTTCTCAAAGTGGTAATTACATGTCAATTCACAGTTCAAAATACTTAGGCTGACCTGGACATTTAACATCTCAGACCTTGCCCAGTGATGAAGAGTGGGTATCTCTTGGTTCCACAAACAGATTCGGATTTTGGGTTTTACTGTTATGAGAGATGTAGATCCCTAGGTTCAGTGGGGCATTCACAATAAATAATTTTAACAAAAATCAAAGTGCTACTTCAGCTGAGTTAATCATTTGCTCCAAATCATTTAGTTTTATTTTTGTCTGGATGTGCTTACTTTATCAATTAAGTTCACTTAATGGGCTGGTTCAGGCAGGTGCACAGTCTGCTGATTACATTTGTTAAGATCCGATTAGTGAGAGATGCCTCTGCCCAAATTAAGGTGCAAATGAGACCATATGCCAGAAGTCAATAATACGGATTTTATTTAAGAATGAATGTGAGGTAAAGAGATAGAAAGAAATAGAAATGGGGTGGGTGGAGGTGTGTGTGTGTTTGAGAGAAAGGGAGAGAGAGAGAGAGAGATCGAGAGATCAACTAGAAGATAGTCACCATCCATGGATCCAGCAACATCCCATTGGTCCTTCTTCACCCTGAACTTCTCAATGGTGGGGGTTCCGAGGTAATTCAAAACTTTTCACTATTTACACATCTAGGCAAACAAAGAAATGAATGCTCATTGACCACACAGTTCTCTTATTCTATTGGTNAAATGGGGTGGGTGGAGGTGTGTGTGTGTTTGAGAGAAAGGGAGAGAGAGAGAGAGAGAGATCGAGAGATCAACTAGAAGATAGTCACCATCCATGGATCCAGCAACATCCCATTGGTCCTTCTTCACCCTGAACTTCTCAATGGTGGGGGTTCCGAGGTAATTCAAAACTTTTCACTATTTACACATCTAGGCAAACAAAGAAATGAATGCTCATTGACCACACAGTTCTCTTATTCTATTGGTTAAATATTTCCCTCAATTCTAACGCTAACTGTCCCATGCTCAGTCTTTCTCTTCNAGATCAACTAGAAGATAGTCACCATCCATGGATCCAGCAACATCCCATTGGTCCTTCTTCACCCTGAACTTCTCAATGGTGGGGGTTCCGAGGTAATTCAAAACTTTTCACTATTTACACATCTAGGCAAACAAAGAAATGAATGCTCATTGACCACACAGTTCTCTTATTCTATTGGTTAAATATTTCCCTCAATTCTAACGCTAACTGTCCCATGCTCAGTCTTTCTCTTCTTTTGAGTCAGTGGGTTTCTTCCTTTGGTCAGTTGTGATCTTCTCCTGCTGGAATTACATTTTATCCAGTCCAAGCTGGTTTCAGCACAGTTGCTGAGTTGGCTTTCTTTGTCCATTTTCAGTGATACATTTCTCCCCCCCCAGTTTTGTTAACCTCCTTCTAGGTCTGAAATAACACCCAGACAATAGTACCACCTTTATCTTATCTCAAAGTCCTGATATGGGGGCTTCTCTTACAGTCCAAGTTCTGGGTAGCCAAGCAGGGATGTCTGGGTGGGCTTTGGTGTTCACTGGTGGTCACAGATGCAATCTGTCCCATAACTCAGGGTGATCTTTGTTTAACCAGTGATATGTGTACGAGCAGTAGCTTTACACAGTTTGCCACAGTGGGAATTTCTGCCCAGATGTGTTAACCAGGATGAGCTAACCAGATGTCACCTCTGCTGGGCCTGGAGTTCATGCCATCCTGTCACTCCCTTCTGTGCTTATCTCATGGTAAAGTCCTTCTGTGGCTTAAACAGTGTTTGAGACAGGCAACTTAAACTCCCTACAGCATTTCAAACCCTCTAGATCTCTTCCTAGGTCTCTTCTGAGAAAGAACAATCTGGACCAAGCTGATGATATGAGCACAGCTGCCACGGTAGTGTATGCCAGGACTACCTCCAGGCAGAGGGTATGGATGCAGACAGGACAAGAATGACTTTCTCTTCTTAGGACAGTCTCACAACACTTTTTAAATAGATCTCAAATTATTTTTTAGTGACATGAAGGGAAAGTGGGTGTCTAGTCATCTTTTGCCCCTCCAGCTACACAGATGTAGAAGAAAAAGGCTTCAGAGGTAAAAAAAAAAAAATAATCTCTGCACATTCATATAAGCATGATGCTCAGAAGCACATGCATACACATACTCTGCACTTGCAGAGCCAGATGTTTCTCTCCAGCATTGTTGTACTGGTTTGAAAAACAAACCAGTGGGAGACACCAAGTCAGAATAACAATTCATTAGGAAAATTAAAAATAAAGGAAAGAGGGAAATAAAACCTGGTTTAAACTGACAGAGTCAGAATACAACCTGACACCCTGTTAGTCAGGGTGGCAGTAGCAGTCCCATAAAATGGTGGCTGCAGTCCTCCTGAAGTGGATGGATGTGGTTCTGTTGAAGCAGTGATCCTGTAGAAGGGTCTGGTCTTCCTTGGAAGGCCCAGTGGTGGCTGTGTTGTGGCTCTTGTCCTCTGGGAATCCAGTGGGAAAAGGCTGTCTGTAGTGTTTGGAATTCCAGATTATATCCAGGATGGAATGCTTGGTTTCTCTCTCTATGTGGAGCATCTCACAATGGGATGATGAGTCAGGGGGCAAGGCATTGATGGGCCCATTAACAAAAGATTGTCCAGAGGCAGTTATCTGTGAGCCATGGGCAGGGTCCTTGATTGCCCATTAAACAGAGATAGCTCCCAGAGGGAGGAGGCAAGAAAACACTGCCCCACCTGGATTCAACAGCATATGAAGATGGTGATAGAATGTATGCTTTTGGGCAAATCTTACACTGTCACCTAGGACAATTGTAAATACGAGAATGGTGGAGTAGCATAGGTAGGGTGAATTGTTTAATTTTCTTTCTCATTCGCACAAATTCTGGTTGCTGCAGACTTCAGTGGAAGACAGCAAGGAAGCTAAGCTAGGCACATTTGTCACAGGCAACCTGCTTGAGTGTTCTCAGACGAGACAATCATGTTAAAGGATCCTGTACATTCATACTGAGGCTATTGAGAGTAATTGTTCATGGATTTCAAGAAATCAGATTACCCGTAATCCAATAGTAACATTTGACATGCTACACATTATTAAGAAGTCACTGTAAAATTGTTATGCAAATTATAGATTCACATGGAAGAGTGAAAAGAATACGATAACCAAAGAATTGCATGGTGGTATGAAGTAGCTGAGCTACTGTTGCCAGTTACTTACCAGTCTAGTTTTTGAATGGGATTACATTTCTGAATAGAAACTCCAGCAGTTCCACTGGACATCATTAAACCAGTGGTAGGTTCCATGCACAATCCTTTGTAAAAATTCCAAAATCCCATTGCACTTTCATGCTTCCCTTCTTTACATGAAAGACATTTACCAGCCATTTTGTGTAGTACTGTAGTGAATACAGTAATTTTCTTCTTACAGAAGAGAAGAAAAATAATGCACTCTGGGAAGTACACTGAGAACAGGCATCGTTTCAAAATAATAACATTGTTAGATAATTGCTGGACAGCTGATTCGTTCACTGTCATCACTTAATTTTCACATGCTTCCCTCTGTCTTGCTCATCCTCTGATATTGTGCAAATAATAGGATTTTCTTCCATTAAACTGCTGTCATATTGTACCCTGCACTTCCCTTCAACTCCATACTCTCAGTGTTTTGTGTAAAGATTATAATATTTCATGATGTGAAATGTCTGCAGACTGACATCTATTCTTTTGAAAAGCAAACCTGAAAAACACCAGGTAACCTGTTTGCTGATATTTCTGCTGTTGCGGTCTGCTTTGGCTCAATCACATGATAAGAAGCAGTCTAAAAACTTAATTTAATTGTTAAACTAAATGCATTTCTTGGTGCTTATTTGCAGGCATCACCCTTTTCCCCTGCTGGAGCCCAAAGGAAGTGACTGCCACCGTGCCCAGCACCCTTTGGCCCTGCAGTGATGCAGGGCTAATTGCCACCGCTGTAGCAAGCCCTGGACATGGCATGTCCCTGCCCGGCTGCAGCACCCTCTTGGGATGCTGTCCGTGCCCACGCCCAACGGAGCCGTTCACCTCAGCTGCTGCTGTTGCCAAGTGGACCAGAAAAAGAAAAAAAAACAAACAGAAAAACCAAACCTAGGCCTCATTAAAACGTTAAAACCAGAGTCTCTAAAGTTGCCGTTTTATTTTCTGCGAGGCACGTGCTGTCTGTCATGGTGACCTTGACATTCAATTTTATCATTTCCCCTCGGGTAAGAGAATTTGCAAGGGCATATTCTCTTTACATTCAACAGCTTCCATTGCAAATGCAATTTGTCTTCAAAAGCAGCAGCAAATCAAATTCTGTGTCTCATCACAGCTGCTTGTGCGCATTTACAGGATTATTGATTTGGAAATCTAACATCTGCAAATGCAAAACTAGCCAATTAAGCTTAGGAAAGGCTTTACATGTCAGCTGATGTCCCCTGTTGTGTGCGGACTAATGGTACATACCCACATGACTGTGAACTAGTCTGGAAAAGGAGAAATGCCTGCGATCAGTAATAATGTCATTATCTAACATTAAAGAAACACAGACTTTCTGATCTGACCAGGCTTCTACAGGTATCGGTGGTAATCTTAAAATTTATTTCTGTGGTGAACGCCATCCCTTCTGTTTTTCAGTCCCTCGCTCCTTGAAATCAACATCTAGAAAGAGATATTAGTTTATATTAGACCAAATAGTGCAGTCAGAAAAAGGGAAAGATCAAGCTTTAGGGCACACAAGTCGTTTCTCAAGCCTAACATGAGTCAAGCATACACTGGAAAGAATTACTCTGGCTGCAATTCAGCTAAGGGAGAAAAAATATTTCCAAAACTCAAAGCTAAACTTTCAGGAGCTTACTTTGCTTACTAATATGTATAATATTACAGGATAAGTGAAATTCTGACCTAAATTATGGGTGGTTTTGATAGCACATTAGAATTTCCTTCCTATCTTAACTGCTTCAAATTCATCACCATTTTTGCCTGTTATTCATAGCTCAACATGCTGGAAGTAGTAGCTATTTTCAGAATAAGCACACACATAGGTACTTTCCCTTTCTTACTCCCTAATTTCTTACAGTTATTCTCAATATCTCCATCTTATTAATATAATCTGATGATATCCAGAGCAATTACTTTAATGTTTGCTCTGTATCGGGCCTGAAAAAGGGTTTGAGAGCTTCATCCATCTGTTCTTTTCAAATTATATCGTGTTGCCCAACTTATAACCTTGACTAATGCAGACACATAAAGCTGCTATTAATTTTGATATGTTCTTTATAGTAAAGAAACCATGTTCCGTTATTCAGTCAGACAGGGAGGGTATGGTCTCACTATTTACATCCTGCTAACATCTAATGAAAACAGTAAAAGAAAAGAGGAATCATTCAGAGATAAACAAATATAGATTATTTTTATTGCTGTGCATTATTTCAGATCCTTTCTCTTTGATTGTCCGTACAACTTTAGAGAATATTTTTTGAACTCAAAAAATATTTTCTATTTAGTTATGATCATAAACACACTAGAAATCAGCATAATGTGCAAAATAATGTCATTTATACATAAATAAAATTGAGTGTGTTTTGATAAATCATTCTTAATAGGGTATTTAATAGGACAATTTTTAGCAAGTATTTCTTCTTACTAATAGGTTTTTCCAAGGCAGAATCATAGAATCACAGAATATTCTGGGTTGGAAGGGAACCACTAGGATCATCGAAGTCCAACTCCTGGCCCTGCACAGGACACCTCAAGAGTCACACCATGTGCCTGAGAGCATTGTCCAAATTCTTCTTGAACTGTGTCAGGCTCGGTGCTGTTATCACTTTCCCTGGGGAGCCTGTTCCAGTGCCCAACCACCCTCTGGGTGAAGAACCTTTTTCTAATATCCAGCCTAAACCTCCCGTGACACAACTTCAGGCCATTCCCTCAGATCCTGTCACTGATCACCACAGAGAAGAGATCAGTGTCTGCCGTTCCTCTTCCCCTCATGGGGAAGTTCTAGACTGTGGTGAGGTCTCACCTCAATCTCCTCTTCTCCAGGC
>VZTH01005815.1:15945-155391 GCA_013397815.1 Aleadryas rufinucha
ATATTATATTATATTGATTATATTATATTGTGTCTCAGGCTGCCTCTTTTAGATCAGGGTTATGCTTACGTTATTACTTTAGATATTGTCAACTTCTCAACTGTTCTAGCAGAAATGCTAAAATCAGCATTAAAATTAATTCTTATTTTTTAATAATTAAAATTACAAATTTTCTCCTCTCCAAATTAAAATATTTCTCCTAAAGAGTTCTGACAGGAGCTAATCCAAGGAAGTTCTGTAGTTTGCACTACAAAGTGGGTGGCAAAGGTGAGCACGAAGTGTCATCACATGAAGGATTTCTGGATTTATGAACCGTGGTCTGATTATTCCCATTTTCTAGAGGAGTCACCGAGGCAAAGGGAGTGGTTTTGTCCTAGGGCTGTAAATGGGGGCTCCAAGAAAGCCCTGGTTAAGCACACTGCCCTTGAAACTCTGCTGATGTTTTGTCATCAGCTCAGGCTTCCTCCCGAAAGATGGAGGTGTTTAACCAGCCTGTTGGGGTCTGACTGCACTCATTTGGGCTCTGTTTTTGGAAGGTGCCTGCCCCTGCAGCCAGAGCACACCGCCTCTCCCTGCCACCTTGAACACCTTGACACCACTATGGTTATTGAGCTGAGAACTGGTTTTAATAAGGGGCACCTTTTCAGAGTTACAGCTGCACCCAGACTATGAGCTGTGGTAGCCAGGCTCGCTGGGAGAGTCAAATCAGGGGAAAAAAAATAAATTAAGGATAGGCCTGGCCTTAGTTTTAGGGGCTGTCTCATGCTGGTTTTAATGGATTTTTTCCCCCTGCAGAGTCCTATCCCCAACAGTGCCTCCTGTCGTCAAGGGCTGCCCTGAACTGCACTATCAGCAAACCTTCAGGCCTTACAAAGAAAAAAGAGCCCATGAATTAGCTGAAATAAAAGACCTTGGCCAGATTGCTTTGTTGGATAAAGCACCTTTGTTGTAAGAATGTGGGAAAGGAGAGTCCAACCACAGCTCATCCAGATTCCTTAGACACACACGCCCAGTGATATGTATTTGTGAATATTTTCCACATTTGTATCTGCTAACCAAAGTAACCAGTTTTTACTTGTTTAATTGCTGCCGAAGAAAGAGGAACTGTCAGTGCTTTAAGAGTTATGCCAAAGCACAGGGGTGGGTTCTCTCTGATTCATATGCTGCATGGCTACAGAAACCAAGACCCAGCATCAGGAATGCCAAGCAGTTAAAAAAAGCGGCAGTCCAGCTCTACGGCGTATTTTTAATCTCACTCCCTCGTTAAATTAATGTTATTCCTAACTTTCCCAGCAATTTAGCAGCCTATCAGCCATTTTATCAAAACAGAAGGAAACAGGAAGGCCTTTGGAGGGGGTAAAAGTATGGGACCTAACAGACTGTGTTATGCTAATGAAGTTTTACTCCTCTTATTTTCCAAGTGAATGAGAGTCACCCCAGCTCTGACTCTCTCTTTAGCTTTGTTGGTACATGACATTACCACAGGAAGTAGATTAAATAAATACATATGATTTTTTTTTTTTTTACCAAAGTGGAAAGTATCCCTCATGCTTTGCACACAGAAAGGCATGGAGGTGACCTATATGAAGCCCTTCTGAAAATCACCACCACCAATAGAAACCCAAAATCCTCACAGCCCAGAAAATTTTTAAGAAACTTGGCAAATTTTGGTCTTTCCATTCCCAGTGAAGATAAAGGTTTGTGGAAGAGTAAGGTGAGGATGCCAGCTACCTCCTCTGTGTATCCAAAAACTGATCCTAAATCTCACAGGAAGAGAGGGAGAGGATACACAACAAGAAAGGAAATTTGGGGTAACATTCTGTGGACATTTGAGTGGATCAGAATCAGGATGGAAAATGTGCTCTGATAAAGCTCCATAACATTATTACCACAATGACATCTGCACCTGGCTGTGGGAGGATTTACACCAGGTTAGAAGGAGACACACAGGCAAGCAGACACTTCTGGATGCACAGGAATGCAGTGTTCAGCCTCGAGGTGAACTTGCAGGGTGATCCTGAACCCTTCCAGAGGCCTGAAATTTCTGCCCATCCCTCTTGTTCCCATGCTTCTTATCTCTGTCTGTTATTAAACTACAAGGCTTGACCTCCTTGCTCAGCCTTTCCACATGCAAATTGCAAAGAGCAATATTCACCTTTCTTGCAGGAAAGGATTTTAGGATTAGGGAGATGAGAGTGCTGCCTCTGACCGTGGAAAAACCCCAGAGTGATGCACAAAACAAAGTCAAGATTTTGATGTAGGATGGCCACTACTCTGTGAACTGTGAAATGAAGGAATGGTGGTCAGGAAAAAAAAAGACCCTTCTCCTGGGACCTACAGAAGTAGCTGTCTAAACCCGGAGATTTCACATCTAGAACCACACATTTGATACCCCTTTATAAGCCCTCCTGCAATTTACTCGTCACAGGATCCAAGACAGGTAAATTAACTTAATTACAACCATCACACACTTGAGAAAACTGGGACATCACAGCAAAGAAGCAGCTCATTGTCACCCCTGGCCCTACAGCCCAGACCTTTCTGATGGGTAAATCACTTGTCAGAAAACACCAATTCAAGTTTTAGTTTCCCTAACACAGGTTTCCACCCAGCACCCTGAGATTGGCCGAGTGTCCCTGAGGTTATTCAGAGGTGACCCAGGGTTTGTTTCATTTGTTTTGAGTGAAATTACACTGCTGAAACGGTGTTGAAGAGAGAAGGGTTTAGTTCTGCAAACCTTGCACCTTGCAAGTTCAAGTAGCCTGTCTAGACAGTGTATTTTATGCTGTGCTGATGTGTATATAGAGGAACAGCTGAAGCAAGAAGCCTCATATCCATGATTGGAGCAGGAACAAGAAGGATACTGTTCAGGTGTGTTTGTTATATCCTCAGATACACTGGTGGTGCCAGAATGAGTTTCCCAGGGCCAGGTTCTAAATGCAGCTGTGCCCAAATTAAAAGTGACTCCCCTGGACTCAGTTATCCCGGGTTTTCCCTTTCAATGCCCAAGTAGAGACCAAATGATGTTGTCACAGTTGTGCTCACAGCCAGTAAGGGGCTGTGTCCAGCACAATGTGGTTCACTTCTATGGTAAGTGCAGTTTTTGGGGGCTGCATTACTCACTGATGAGGAGACAAGTGATAAATTCGTGGTCGAGGAATATACAGCCACAAGTGAAGGCACAGAGAAACCAACCTGAGAGAAGCAAAACAAGTTTTGAAAGTGGCTTTTGCTTAATAACAGCTCCCACCTGACAGAAAAACTGCGCTGTCAGTGGTGAGGAACGAGAAGGGAAAACTTGCATCACCAGAAAAGTTGTCCCGGAGAAAATTGCTGTCTGGGGAACTGCAGAGGAGAATCCAGTCCTCTTACTGCCCCGAGCATATCAGGTTTTGAGGGTTTTGTGCAAGGCTTGAAGCAATTTCCAATGCCAAATGTCAACAAGGCTCGCAGATAGCTCTGGGATGTTGGGATGCGAAGACCGAGCGAGATCCATTTACACGAGCGAAAGGGATATTTAAATAGAAAGCAGCCACCATCAAAAATGTTTTTAAAAACGCTGTTTTGGTTAATGCAGCATGCCATACTTCTGCCAACAGAGGCGGTTTCTGATCAGGACGTGCCGTGCTTTCCTCTGGAGATTTCGCAGGCAGGGTGGTCTTCCACGAGGGACGGGAAAGGGCTTAGTTACCATTACACATCCTTCGTGTGTGCAGGCTGGTAAGTGTAAGGCATTGCAGCTGTGCAGTTTGTCACCAAAAACCAAGCTGAAAGGGGTCTAAAGGCAGGAGACCGACGGGAATATGACCCAGTCACTCTCAACACCTTTCATTCTCCCCTTACATCATAAAGCAACTTCTCCTGCGTTCGTGCAGCCTTGGTCTTCAGAGAGACTGGTCAGGTGGTCAAAGACAGGAAAAAAAAAAGAAAGGCACAGTGCAAAAATACCCTGAAAAGTGATTTATTATTTTCCCATAGACTACAAAAGAAACCTGCAGTGTCACTATTCTACATTACGTTTACTTTGATAGGAAAAAGCTTTGGCACTGGAAGAAGACTGCGCTTTGTGCCACAGAGATCTAAATCCATTCTGGAGGCAGGAGCTGCTCTAAAGACCTCAGCTTCCCCTGTCTCTACAGATGCCTGTGGAAATCACCTCTGTGCAAAGGAGGGGTGTAGCTGGCGAATCAAGTGGGGTTTCAGTGGGATAACATATTGCTTCTATTTAAGAAAGCATCCTCCACCAGTGCATGTTTGAACCCAGTGAGACCTGAGCACAGGCTTAAAGCTAAACATGTGCTGAAGTCTCTTCCTGAAACAGATACATGTGAGGAAACACTGATCAGCTGGAATATGGGATTCATTCTCCAGTTCATCCCCTCTTTTCCTCCTGGAATTTCGAGAGTTTGAAATGCAAAGAATCCATCTAAGCTAACAGGGAGATGTTTATGTAATTACATGTGTGTGGCAGGTGCAAAGAACACATTTTAATATCACAAACATGATGGTCACCTTCCAGGCTGAACAATTTACTAAGATCACTTGTTTTTATATTGACCGATCTTTAACAAAATCTGCAAGTTGGAAACTTCCTGTCTCTCTTTGAGAGGTGAAGCAAAGGCATCAAGCCACGCTATTCCTTAATTAATTATAGGTACTAATTAGTACCTATCTCACAGGTACTAATTCCAAGAAAATAGATATTACACCTATCATCCATATCATTAATGCTGTTATTATTATTATTATTATTATTATTATTAGCAGTGTTTTCCATCCTGTGCAAAGCAAGCATTTGAAACAGGGTATAGATATAAGATTATTATTACACCATTAGAACCATTCTCCTTTACTTCTGTGATTAAGACTGGAAAGCCTTGGGAAACCTGTTCATCAGATTTCTTGAATTCCAGAGGTTTTAGCTGTAAAAATTCAGCTCCGGTGAAAAGGAATCATTTAGGAAAAGATGCCATCATTTTTCCTAACCTCAGCCAAGGCTTGTTCTGAAAGAATTTCCACTGAAATAAAGGGGATTGTTCACGAAGCCGAGTCTCTCCAGCATACATACAAGTGAAAGAATGCCGCACGCAATTTTGAGGCGTTTTCCTACTCCCTTATTCCCAAGCCACAGTGCAGTCAAGATGGCCACTTCACTTTTCAGGCTGGGAGTGCTGCTCCAAAAGCATATTCCCAGCTGAGATGGGATCTCCAGCAAGTGGGATCAGCACATGACTGAGCACCTCCAAGAGCACAGCTGGACGCACGGCCCAGTTAGGAGTTTGTGACACATCACATTCCTGCAGGGGCTGTGTCACCATCCCTCTTCCCTTCCACTTCCTCAGATTTGCCATTTTTTGGCACAACCTCCTTCCAGCTGGAGGTTTTGGGGGATGAGTGAAGTGTTTGGGATGGACAGGAAGGGTAACCTGAACCAGCAGCAGCTGAGGCAGCACGTCTGCCCACTCACGGGACCTGGGCAGCGGTGCTGGAAATCTCCTGTGTGGGATCCAGCTGAGGGCATCCCCAAAGCTGCTGTTCCCCTACATCAGCAGCTATGAGGAGGAGGAATACACAGCCCCATCCCAAATTAGGATGATCCCATTTAAGGCTGAGGCATCCCTGCAATGTATAGTCACAAACATAGAGAAAGAGTAAGGATTTATACTTTGTACACAAGATTGGGACCATCAATAGGGTTATAAACCAAGTTCTCATCAGCTGCACCATGATTTTGCTTGCTTAATTCAACCTAATTCAGGTCCTTCATGGCAGCCTTTGAGACATGATGAAATCTCCTTGTTTTCTAGCTCCCATTCACCCCAGCTCCATGAGATCCATACCAGGCTCGTGCTGCAGTGACCTCCACAATCCACACTTGGCTCTTTGCACCTCGGGCTGCTCTTTTAAATCTGTCAGCTCAGCACTCTGCACACAGGTGAGAAAAGCCCAAAATCTCGTCACTGCACAACAGCAACCTGCTTTTAGACCTTTATCAGGCATACATTCTGTACCAGATGGCCTGCTTGACGCCACAAACCATGAAAATCTACCTGGAATTCCTTTATAGAACACCTAAATTGGTGGGGGCTGTACCAAGCAGTCGGTCCCAAAATTCTGAAATTAAACAATTGCAAAGTCCATGTTACAAAAATAACACGTGGTGATACCAGCTTTGGAAGATTAGAGAAATGAGGCACAGCCACAACCTGCTCACCTTGGACAGTCTTGATGGAGCACCCATGTAAACACAAGGACACTCAAAAAGAACACGTTCATTACAATTTCCTGGAGGAAAATTCTCAAACTGCTGCGGAAAACACCCAGATTTTGGGATACTCATCCAAAACATAAGACAGAGAGTATGAAGAGCTGTCACAGTAGGGGAAAGTTGTGCTTGGAAATCCTTGGGATTCTACAAGCCCCAACCAGGTGTTCACGAAAACAGAGGAGGAACTCGAAGGAAGAGGAAAGTCATGATTAACAGCAGGTCCTTGGTACTCAATAAACCATTAGCTTTTGAGATATATGCATCTCATTTACATATTTACATATTTCGTAAGCCACGATATTTACCATACAGGGCTTTGCTTGTTTGGTTTTTTTTTCATAATGCTATTTCAGAAAACTAGGTTTAGTACACAGTTTCTGCAATAAAATTTTCCCCTCTGGGTTGTACATTGAAAAGCACAAAATAATTAAGAGGTCTGACTCTCCAGCTTCCTGAGACTGCTGTCATTACTAAATGAATGAAGTAATTTTGGGATAAAAATAATTCTTAGAAGAAAAATACACAAATATTAATATCTCCCTACTTTTTAGTGGGAATGGGTGATGTTAAATTTCTGCTGCACTAAGTGCTCTGAAATACTGATGTAAATTGATGAAACCAACCCAAACTGATCTGATTTGGTTCCCTTTTTTTTTTTTTCTCTAGAGGGTGGAAAATTTTTTTTGTTGCTTTTTTCCTATCTCATGAAAGACACCAGACAGTGATGTGGATGATGTGGTGAAAGCTCTGAAGAAAAAAAAAATCTACTTAAGTCAAGGAATAGGGGAAGTGGTCACTCTGCGAGGTCATTTTCCTGTGAGACTCTGTGACAGCTGGAGAAAATTAACCAAAATATCTGCATTCCAGAGAGGTATAAAAAGAAGAAAGGAAGGGAGGGGAGGGGTCAAATGTCTTGTGGAAACCTGTAGGAACGGCAATGGCATTTTCTGTATGGGCTCACTCAATCTGGTTTCCTGACAAAATTCCACAAAAATAGGAGGAGATTTTTAAGGTCTCAGAGGGTAGTCGGGCAGCCAGCTCCCTTAAAAGTCAGCAGGACATTCATTAAACTTGAGCAGATTAGCTGCATTGGATCTTTTCTCTGATGCTGGCACAGGGACCACACAGAAATCCCGTTCCTGACACTTTATTGCCATTTAAAGCTTTACAGATCAGTCACACTTCCAGAGTGGAAGAGCTTGGAAGACAGCAATAGTACCAAGGCAATCAGATGGATTCTTTGATTTCCCTGTTTATATTTCAAGGAAATAGCCAGTGAATGCTGAATTTGCTTCTACACTGTTTCTGAATCCCCAGCGTTGCTTTTGTTTCGCGATAAAGTAAAACTAAAATCTTTTCAAACATTTTAAAAAACCGATTTATTCTTTTAAAAAAGAATTCTCTATTCTTTTAAAAAAATCTCTCAGGTTTTTGTGTCATATTTCTCCCAGGCCAGAACCAAGACTGAACCTTAAAGCCTGAATCCTGTCAGAATTAGTGTATTTTTGTGAAACATTTTGACTCTGCCAAATAATTGAATATTAATTGAAACCATACCTTCCTACCTTCAGAGCACTTCCATCCCCATGGATCCTCTGGTCATTTCAGGCTACTCTGCAAAGAAAAAGAACAGTAAGCAAAGCCCCTTTGAGGTGAAGCTTTTTGCAGTTGTAATTTCAAGCAATGGAATCAATTCATGCATGGGGGATTCTGAGGTAACAAAACTCTGCCCAAGTCCCTCTGCACATCCAGGCTCAGGCTCTCCCTCAGTGTGAGCAAGACAGACAGAAGGATGCAGGCAGGACTTGGGAGATGACATCCACAAGTGGAAGCAAATTAAAGGGCCTCAAAAGCAGAATTAAGATATTTTTTCAGAGTCCCAGCCATTACAGTTCGGGTGAGGGTTTCAAAACAGCGCAGCTCTCATTTGGGTAACTGAATTTCACAGACCAGTCCCTATCTGTGACCTCCCACTGCAAGACACAGAGCCAGATCTCCCTCTGAAAATCCATCTACCTCTTGAGCTTTTTTTTGGGAAGCTGAGCCTTTCCAAGAGCCCTGTGCTAAGATAAAAAGCCTTTCTGAAACTGCTGAAAAAAAGGCAGAAAGAAACGCTACAAAGAGCTTCGAGACATCACAACCTGTACCAGGCTATCTGCAAGCGGAGAAGCAACTCCTTCACATCTGCAGCAAGGCAGGGAGATCTGGACATTCCCTGTTCACTGCTGGTTTCACATTCACTGCATCCAGGATGAAACAGCACGAGCTGGAGTTAGCAAAAGCAGAATCTGCAGAGAAAGTTGCAGAAGGATTTCACGTGGTCTCCAAAACCCAACTCAGCAACGCTATATCCTTTCCATTGCAAAACCAGTGCCTTTCCACCCACCAGTGTCTTTTCCTCACGGCTTTGTCTGAAGTCTCTGTCCACAGTTATCACAATGTCACTGCTCTTCGTTTAACCTGGTTTTCTCAGGCAGTTTATCTGTCTTGCGGAGCGAAAAGAAAACAGTGTCTGATTAGGGAAGAGGGATTTGTTTGTTTTTGTTTTCAAAAAAATTTATTTTGGTTTGCCCGTTCTCTCTTTTCCTTCATCCTGCAGATGATAAATAGCTGTGAGGGAAATAAGTGAGGTCCAAAAGGAGAAAAAAAATAAAAGGATGTGGAAATTTGCATTACTAACTCCATTTAATGCTAACCTCATGTTGTGTTTGGAATCTGATGTAGAACTTGCCCAGGTAGCTACAAAAATTTCCACGACTATGTAGAGAGCAGATAATGGTTTAAAAAAAGCAGAAAATGGTCCAAAATCACACATAAATCCAAACTCAACCGATTCAAAACTCAGTTAACTCTAAAACACGTTGAATTGACTTCCTTTTTAAGGAAGTGTTTCATTCTTGCACTTCTTCTTTAATTTTCAAATGGACCAGAAGCAGAAGTTCGAAATGCCACATGAAGCCTTGCTTTCACAAGATTGCTGCTTGAGCTTTACCTCAGTGAGATTCAGAAAATTCCAGAGAAACTATTTAGCTTGTTATCTGAACCAAAATGCTGAACTTTTGAGGATTACTCAACCCTCTGTCTTTACCAGACACCTTTTTTTTACCCATTAGTGCCTCTAAGCCATCGTAAAACCTCTCCCCACACCGGGGATTTTCTTGACCTGGTCATGGCTGTGTTTATTCCTGCCATGGAAGTGGCAAGTTTGCCAGAGCAGCCTTCCTCGCTGCTTTGACCACTTACTGCTGTTCATAAGGAAGGAGAAGGGAAGTAGTTCATGGGAAACCTCCTGGTACTTGTCATATTTCTCTCTCAGTACTTTTCTGTGGTTAATTCAATTAATTTTTAAAAGGTAAATGTTGAAATGCGTTCATTGGCATCCTATTATCTGTGGTTGTTTACATATAGAGGACAAATCCTCTCCTCCACTCGAAGCCAAAATAAACAGATCTTGTACAGGCAAGTTCCAGACTGGCTGGGGGTGTTGGATTTATCACCACAGGCTGCAGAGGTGTTTGATGCCTATTCCTGCACCCCAGGTATGCTTTTCTTGCAAGGATGCTGTGTTTCCTGGAGAATCTTCAGGCACAGTTAGCAGCTTCCAGCCTTGACTGAAGCAATATCAGCTTAGCAACCTTTCACTTTTACATTCTTCATTAATAAAGAGAAGAAAGAAATGACAATGCTAAAGGAAGATATTTGGCCTATTTATCTACCTTGACTGTGAGACTGTGAAAGGCTGGGTGATCTGACTCCTTGGCCTAACTCAAGGAGCCATTTTCAAATTAGCTAATTTTAATGGGAGGATGAAGTATGCAAAAGCCCTTCACACTTTTCTGCTAAGGTGTGCAGTATCTTCGTATCAGATAATTGCAAGTACAAAAGGATGTGAAATTAGTTTTTAAAGAGTCGCAGAATAATTCACTAACCAGTCTCCTAATTCTTCACTGAATTCTGTGTTCGAAAATCTACCAAGTCTTTCTCAAACAAAAATAATTTGTAGAGAATTAGCTATCAGTACATATATCCCAAAATTGGTAATAGTGTCCTATTCAGGAAAAACCCAACACTTTTATGCTTCAAATGAATATATTTCTAATCAGATATATCAGTCTGAGAACATGTGTTTGACAGAAGCGTGGAGAGTAATGCTGAACCTGTATTAATCTGTGACTCTCTCTGCAGCAGAGCTGAAAACCAAAATAAACATACAATTAAATGTTACCAGTGCCTATCATACAGGGTGATGTTCTGGTATTTGCTTTCAGGTAAGAACATTCCTCATCATGAACTTATTTCTCCTGGATTATCATTTTAAAAAGAGATAAGAAGCTTTTGAATTATTTTCTGCTGCTAGGAAGGTGAGTAGATTATATAACTATTTTTGTTCCATGGATCGATCTCCATTGCTTTGCAATGTTACCATTAGCAATTTACACCCACTTGCTGGCCAGAAATGACTCGCCAGGTCCAAGACAGTGGATTGTAAAACTGCTGACTTCACTGCTGGAGCCCTGCAGAAGAGGAGAAACTGGATGAGACAGAGCAAGTCCGAAACGCCTTCCATAATTAACAAACGTGGCAAGACAAGTTATGAAAAACAAAGGAAGGCCGGACAGATTTATGCTTGAAGTCTGGCACTTTTGAAGGCCTGTCCGACTACAGAACTCTCTTTTGATCTGCGTTAATTGAAAGCACTTAGAATTCAATCACACGTTCGCAGCCACACGTCTAAAACTGACTCCCAACCTTGCATCCATCTGTAACCCACTGGTCAGGCTGGAATGCCTTCCTTCTGCCTCCAGCCTGCAGAGGATATAAGTCTAATGAGAGCTGTAGTTCCAGCTGGAGAGTTTCATGGCTGTGGCCTCAGAATTCCCTGAACTCAGCCCTGAGTAGCATCCGCAGTGATAATCATCCCGAATCCCTGGCAGCTCACGGCAACAGCCACCTGTGGAACTGACAAAGCCTCAGTGGTTGAAGACACTTGTTCCTGGTTTGGTTTCTCAGGGCAATAAGAGAACAGGATTCAGCTGGGTGTGACACACTGCTTCCCAAACTGCTTGAGATGGAGAGAGCAGCATCTCCCTCATTTTTTTGGGAGCCAGGAGATGGAGTTCGCAGCTTGCACCGGCACTGGCCAGCACAATGAAACCACCATCAGGGTGCCTGCAGGGGGATGCAGCCAGCCTTGCCTTTGGCCAGGTAAAGGGAGGAAGAATAAGGAACCAAGAAACCACGTTTATTCCCAAGGTTGCTCTTAGATTAAAACCTGCAGGGCAAACCTTAAATCCCACCAGACAACAGGGCTCCATCTCACAGGGACAGGGACAGGTCAGAGAACTGCTGGCCCAGGTCCACTGATCTGCACCAACACTGGCTGCAGGAGCGACATTCAAGCCCAGCTTTGAATCTTTTCATTAGTCAAACCACCTGTGTATGTTATACTCAAGATTCGTGGATCCTACCCTTTTAGATCCTCCCCTAAAACACTGAGAGGTAAACAAATTCTGCTTGAATATTTCATTACGTTATGTATGAGGAGAGCTCTGCTAAAGAGCTTGCACTATTGTACTGTCTCGACTAATAGTTTGTGTGACATGCATAGGGAAGACCAGACACTTGCAAATTTAAGGGGTTTTTTTGCCCAAGGATTGCTTGTAAAACCCATTAACATGAATTGTGTCTGAGCTGATGAGGAAAAAAGAAAACATCGAATCCAGACCTTCAATATTTTATTGGTGTTTCTGAACTTTTATTAGCTGTACTTTCTGCCATAAAATCAATTTAATAAGGGGAGCAGTGTTTTGGTAATGCATCAAAAGCAGTTCTTCTCTTCAAAGGGCATCTTTTTCACTCAATCTCTTCTCTAAAGACAGTGACATTAGTTTTGTAAATTAATAAACAGGCCAGCATCTGAGGACTGCATGAAGCCTCCATCACCCCTTATTGTGCTTTCTCTTCTGACCCCACTTTCCAGTGCAGGGCCCTCATCTCGACAACAATACCCTGAAAGCCTGTGTGGCACTCTGGGATCACACTTGAAAAGGCCTTTGGCTGAGGCTGGCTTTCAAGGAGGGGGGACAATTGGCAAGAGGCCTGTGGCTATTCATGCAGAACAGGCAGTGAAAAATGCCTGAAGTCAGATTCAGGGGTGGGCAATGCCCAAAAAAAGAAAGCCCACATAACATGAATGGCTGCTGCTAGGAGACTAAAACCAAAGGCATGCCACTAGCAGGCCTCCATGTGCCGACATCAATGGGTTCATCCTATCCCTATTAGGGGCCTAAAATGATGGAGAAACATGAGAAGGGACTACGGGCAGGAAAGGAAAATAATACCAGAGTACACAACGGTCAATGCTCATATTGTTATACTAAACACTCAGGAGAAGGAAATAATATTTTCGACGTTCTGCACCTTTTCTGCTGACGTGGGCTGCAAAATCTGACAAGCAAAGCGGCCATGGCGCGTTTTCTCGGAGGAAGAAAGCCATGCGCTTCGGTAATTAGCTATTTCTCGTGCCCATAATTAAGCGTGATTATAAAAACATGTTGGGAAAGCAGGGCCTGGGTTAGAACGGCCCCGGACCTGGTGCTGGAGCAGCTCCAGTCCCCTGGCCGTGCACACACAAGTCCGGTTCGGTTCCAAACCCAGCAGCGCTGGTCAGAGGGAAACGGGAGGTCTACACATTTATTAAAGGAAACCACTGTAATGCACCACAGAAGCATTTCAGTGGCATACAAATGGCCCAAACCTCAACTGTTCTCAGGGTTAGGAAGCCTGAGAGGTGCTGTCTGCAGTGCCAAAGGCCTCCAGTCCAAAAACAGCCCATGATGAAGAATTTACATTGCTTTAAGTCACCAGGTAGCACTGTTTTTTCCTCTCATAAAATACAGCTCACCCCCCCATATTTACATCCTTACATCTCACACTGGAAAGCATGGGCTGATGATCTCCTTTGAAAGAAAGGAGACTGTCCATACCCTCATTCATTCCAGCACAGTTCTGAAAACGACACACCAGTTTCTGTAGGAACAGCCCATCCTCTCTAAAATCCTTTCCACTTCAGTACAGATGTTGGCTCCTGGCTAGCAAAAACCTTGAAAAAAAAAATGAATTACAATGTCTAGTCATGTTTGGACCAATTTCTAGGCATGATCTCAGCTCTTAAAAAATGATCATATTATTTAGTTTATGAGTAATAATGTCTGACTAAAAAAGGTATAAAACACAATGTGATGCTATGACCAAGTGATTCATTTCAAGCGGCAGTGTTTGTTATTTGGTGTGGAAGAAACCTCCCCATCTTGCTTTTTCAATTACCTATTCCCGAAATCTGAACTTCCAATCCTTTCTAAGTTTGTTAACAACCTCTTTTCTTCCTGCACCCGGAGGTAACATGGTACAGCTGCTGAAAGGGGAGTGAGACCCTCATTATTGCTGTACTCTGCCCTAGACAAGGGGCAGGAAGAAAATAGCAGCTCCCTGCCAAACGAGGGGAGAGCAGTGGGAGTCAGCCTCGGATTTCCCTCGTTTGGTTGCTGGTTTGGGTACATGGTGGGCAAGTGGTGGATCTGATGCTCCCCTGGAGGCAATGAAGTAATCTGCTGTCCTCCAGTGGGAGCCAGGAAAGGAGCTGTGCTCGCTGCAGGAACAAAGCCGCCGTGATCCGCTGGTACCTCGGGGAAGGTTCTGAAGCAACAATTCTGCAGTATTTTGTGAGACTGTAACATTTCCTGAGAGCTCTGTCTTTCCCATGCAACATATTCAAAACAATATTGTGGTTTTCTGTAAACTATTCTTTCTATCTTGCATCTGCAGTGGTTTGTAGAATTGTTGTGATATTGACTAGAGAGATATTTTGAAATGGCTGCTGTAAAATTTGACCAATCACCCTAAGAGGGGGGTGACCAGAGGTCCAATGACCTTACAGCATGCCAGAACACTAAAGTATGAAAGAGGTGATAGATAATTAAATAAAAAAGCTTCTTCTCCCTACTTCCTGGACCGAATCCGTGTTCCTTCTCTCTCCCTCCTCGCAATAGCAGCGACACAATTCGATGCTGTTTGTCTGTCCATCTGGATCAATAATTTCTAAATCCACAAAGTAGTAAGTCTTAGCCCCACATGTGATCTCAGCAGCTGCATGTGTTTCTCTTGTATCTAGAATTGCTCCTGTAAAAGGCTACTTCCAGCAGAAACTCCGTGCCCGTTTTGCATCTCCTCGTGTATTGATGAGCAACAGTGTCTAACTGCTTTAATGTT
Source organism: Aleadryas rufinucha (assembly GCA_013397815.1). Lineage (NCBI taxonomy): Eukaryota > Metazoa > Chordata > Aves > Passeriformes > Aleadryas > Aleadryas rufinucha. Next base: position 30,482 of record VZTH01005815.1, read on the forward strand.
TGAGAAAGTCTCAAGAACACCAAAATTTTATATATATAGATTTTACAGATTAAATATATATATGTATGGGTTTTGTAGATTGTACAAGTGGACATGAGTAAGGCTGAATGCAGCTCCACTGCTACTCTGCCAGAGGAACTCTGTGTCTTGGGTGGTTGTGATTCCTGTGGCCTCTCAAGGTTGAGTGTTTGGGATTTGATATTTAATTCATTCAGGGAAGAAAGTAGAGGTATTTATGATATGTGGCCAAGCCCAATCCTCTAAATCAAGAAACTGAAAACTCTGTCGTAGTTTTCCCATATCTTGAGGCCACTGCTTCTCTTCCTCTCTTCTTCATGGATGAGCAAACCATTTTCCCCTCAATAAACAGATGAATCCTTACAGGAACTAAAACATTTATAAGGCACAGAATTGTGTTTGAGAGATTTAAGTTTGCTTTTGAATGTGAAGCATCACGTGAAATAAGAGTCAAGACCTGTAACATCCAGCCTTGCCTCCATAAGTGAACAGTTTATCTACATTTCCAAGGCTGGAATTTTAAAAACCCTGTTCATATCTAATGATGGACACTTACAGAGGTTTTCTGTGAACTTAATATAGACATACATATATATATATTCCATCATCAATCCTATGGCAGGACAAACTAACTCTCTGGATATCTCTTTCCAGGGATCAAAGTTGTATTAGGCTCCATAGGTAAGTTCCTGACATTATTTAGACAAAAAAGAAAAGTTAGACTGACTCTCTTCCACTCCAAACAGCAGGAATTTTACTCTCTAGGATTTGAGTTTAGCTTGCATAGGCCTCTGAATATCCTTACCAGTTGCAAAGGGCATTTTCACAGTTTCCCTTATCTAGTTATATTAGCACACTCAATGTAACATATTCAGCCCACACCAGATTTGACAAGAAAAAAGACTTGAATGTTTCAGGTTTTTCAGGAATCTTCAATGGATTTTGGATATAATTTGTGTCAATGGAAGGAGGACCTTCCTAGCTTTGGGACTTGAGAAAAACAAACCTTCCAAAGCCTGAAGAAATATATCTTTTTAAAATTGGTGAGATCTGAAAGGAAAAGGGTGGGTGGTCTTAGCCCTTCAGAAGGTCTCTGATCCTCTGACCCATTAGACCATTAGTTCACCTAACCCAACCAATAGCTATTCAAGTCTAAGGGTATAAAGAAAGGTGGCAATAAAAATAAATTACTAAACAAAAGGAATAAATATAAGCAGTTCAAGGGGTTTTTTTTTTCTCCTGTGAAGTCCTGAAAGTGTATAGGTTGTTGCATTCTATCTATTCAGTCAAGAGAGCTACTTGATCTTTTCAAGGAAAAGTAAGATTAAACCACCATGGGTACCCAGCTACAGAAATAGGGTTTGTTACTGACATTTAAAGTTTGTGCTGTGTGTGCAACGTTTACCCAGCTCATCTGTTTGATGTTTAGCCACCCTTTTCTGCTCAGACCAAGGGGTTTTTCCATACTGAGGCAGCAAATCCTGATTAACAATCATTTAACTGCAAACACCAAGGCTGTTGGGAGAGAGCAGAAGTCACCCATGGATGCCCTGGCTGGTCTACAGGAGCTGCCCTTGTACACATCTCCCAGCTCCAGCTTCCCACAGAACAAATTTTAGCTCTCACACTTCTGGCCAAGGGTCTCTAAAAAGTCAGGATCTCGTGTAACTTGTTGTTTCCTTGCCATTGAAAACATTGAGGAAAAGCCATACGTTGCACCAGGTCTAACTTATCATCAGGTTTAGCCCCCTCTGATGCCTCTTCTTCCTTTGTTTTTATTCCAAAGAGGACTCTCTGGACATCTCACAACAGCAACCAGAGCCAGACTGCATGTGGGAAATGAGAATACCCTCCTAATACAAAAACCATTAGGCAGCACTTGCCCTCCATTTGAAAACCAGAAATCAGATGATTTTTCAGCGAAATAGCAAACGCCCACAGTGAAATCTTGCCTGGGGTTTTGAGGCCGGGGAAAGACTCCCAGATCTGATTATAATCAAAGAACAGCTGCTAAGGAACAAATATCATGGCTGAGGCATTGGACTGGAGATTCTGCCCGTGCTTTCAGACCTTCTTCATGCTCTTGGGGAGCTCTCTTAATCTCTCTGCTAATCCCTCAGTACAAAGATCCAAGCATGGTGTTGACTCTGGCGATGCCAGCAGTGGGCTGCATTTCACCTGCCATGGCACCAAGAACATTTCCAAATTGCCTGCATCTTTAATTTATGGCCACAGGCACACAGTGGCTTTATTTAGAAGATGGAGACCTGAAATACGAATCTCCAGCTATTTTCTGCTCCCCTTTGGATCCAGCATGGATCCAAGCACCACGGTGTGTTTCCTTGAGTATAGCCATAGGATTTGCCACATTTCCTAGGTTGTCTGGTCGTTTCTTGGAGAGTTTCATTGCTATAATTCTTTTTTACAGCTGGATGCAGGCCTGGAAAAAAAACCCTTGAGCTTCATGCCAAGATAAAATATTACAAAAAATAAGCTAAGAGTTGTCTGCCCATTGAATCCATTCCAGTGGTCCTTTAGTAAATAACATAATTGGTGTCAGTGGGTGTTACCCCAGCAATGAAGGCAGGACTGGGCTTACATAGTCAATGATTCCTTAAAGCCTCAGTCTTGCTGAATAGTATCAGTGCTCTGAGGACTGAGAATCCAAATGAGTGGAAAAAATGTTATCACCTGAGTAAGAAATTGCGATAGAAGTGTAGACAAAACTAGATTTTAGGATATACTTGGAGAAGAAGATTTGATAAATGGCCATGTGGAAACATTGTGGAGAAGATTTGATAAATGTCCATATAGAAATGTTCTGGGTACAGTGGAAGCAGACTTTGATAGGGGTAAAATCAGACTTGAGATGCAGAGTTGCTAATTATTGCTAAGCAGCAGTCCCACTGTTTCCCACAGCAGACATTCTCAACAGTTCTCTTATCCAGTGATTCCTTTAGTGAAGTCTGAAGATAACCAAGCACATTTAAGCATTTAAGTGAAGCAGCAAAGCCAACTGCACTGTCCACAAGCTTGAAAAAAAATATTCTGAAATGACATCCTGAACCCTGAGTCCTGGACAGGAGAAGGAGAAGGTCCTAAGGCAGAAGATGAGGTCAGTCCTTTCTGTTTTCCTCTCAGCACAAGGCAGGGGGTTCCCTGCCCATCCTTTCCCTGGATAAGAGCCAGTCCCTACACTGGCAAGAAAAGGCACGAACACCTGTGAGTGCCAGACCCATCCAACCTCTTCCCGGTTTGATTTCAGATAACTGCTCGTGGCAGCAGTGGAAAACGACACAGGGGATTCCATATCAGAATACTGAAATATATATAACATAAATATAACATATATAACATAAAATACATAACAGAAATACTGAAAAAACAAAATCTTCTCATGGCTTGCCTTGTTTGCAGCTGTTCATTTGTCCCTGTTCTCCTTGTGTCATTTTGAGGGTTGATAAAACTCTGCTTTTGTACCTACAGAAAGTGGCTGTGATTAAGCAGCAGTGACAGGTTTTTATTAGCTGAGCTGACAGCTGAAGTTAGGAGAAATTCACACTCCCTTTCTCTGAAGAGGAAGCTCTCATTCACCTACTTTTGTAAGACTTTTATTGCGTCTTATAATAAATCTACTGAGTACCTACCCTGGAATGATCTGCTTCTCGTAACGTGAAAAACTTACCTAACACGTTCAAAATCTAAAATCAGACATTTTTTTATCCTCTGCATGCAACACAGTCCTCCTTATTTTTCCAGACTCAAGCCATCTAAAGCTGATCACCGAACCTTGCTAGAGATCAGTCCAGTGAAGGTTGCAGATCTTCAACTGCTACTTTCAATTTTAGCATTTGAATATATTAAAATCTTCCAAATTATATATAACCTATGTATTATAACCCCTTTCATTTATAACCATTTTTAAAAATTTTTATCCCTGAAGATTAAACACATCAGCTGCCAAAATGAACTGAATCCAAATGTTAAAGTCACAACACAATAGATTGCCTTCCCAGCATTGCTATCTACTTCAAATAAAGCTGATCACACCTTTATTTCTGTAATTATAGATCAAAAAATAGCTGTGTTGGGGCAGGCTTTGACTAATCCATCCCCTGGTCATTAGGTAGGACAAATTGTTTCTAAACAGCCACAGAGGTGTCACATTCTCTGTATCTGTTTGTCTTTAGTCTCAGTGATTACAAAAGTATTGCCCAAAAAGCTGGTTAACTCTGAAACTTCTGTCAGTAGCTCTGACTACATCATAATTCACTTTATTCAACCTGACCCTCCATTCCTTGTTGAAGTTATTCTCTGGGGTATTTGTAGTTCTGCTGTTGCTGGATAAATAGCTGCAGTGAAAAAAAAAAATTGGGTTTGCATGTTTAATTTCATGCAATCGCTTCAAATTTGTGTACGAATTCCATTTATGATGGGGTAGGAGGAGTAGCTCAGGTGCTCAGCACCAGCTCAACAGTCATGACCACTGCAAGAGATTAAATGTGCAGGCAGAGACTGATGTTCTCCACTTCACAGGAGGTGGGGAACATTCCTTTTCGACATGGAATGTGAATTCAGTGTGGTATTTGAGATATTCATTGCTCTGTCATGGAAGACCAAAAAAGAGGGAGGTGGGAGGCTGAAGGGTGGTGCTGGTGCTTTGCCCCACAGGTATTTGCAGCCAAACTGGTACCCAGCCTTTCCTTTTCAAAATGGTGTTGTGTTTAGTTTTGGCAGAAAGCAGAAAACACACTGGAAATGATTGCTTCATGAGAACTCATACGTTGGGAAAATCATGTAAGATTAAAACTAATAAACCAACAAAATGCTTGAAATGACTGTAGCAGAGTTCTGTGTGCTGCAAGGGATCGCTTCATGCTGGGTGAAAAGCAAACAACAGCTCTTGGGGGAGGTAAGAAACAGTTTTTAATTACCCAAAGGTGTTCTAGAGAGCACTCTCAAAGGACACTTGTGTTTGTGTCAAACGTTCATCTCCAGAAGATGTGGCTAGGTGATCGCTGGAGAACACACCAGCCAAGATGCAGAAAACCAGATTTAGGAAAAAAAACCCAACCAAACAAAAAAAAACCTGGAAATAAGAGAAGCATTTGCATTTCTAGTTAACTTCTTTGTCATAAAGTAAGCAGTACAGGACATGGTTATTTTTTCCCCCTCTCTATTTCAATTAAAAATAGCGCAAGCTGAGGATGTCTGTGCTTGGCCGGGAATTTGGTGGCCCTCCCTCTCTGGCCTCACATAAATTTGGTTTGCCTGCAGCAGATCTGGGACAAATTTTGCCCTGATTTAACACTTCATGCCAGGCAGCTGTGGTTAAGTCAGCTCCCTCCTTGCTGCAAACTGGGAGAATCCAGAACCAAGGCACCGGGCAAGGCGGGAGAGCGAGGGCCGAGGTAGCCCAGGACGTCTCTCCGGCCGAGCACGGGACAGACAGAGACGCTCTGGGGCGGTGGCAAGCCCTGCACAGCCACATTCCCAGGCTCTGGAAAGCAAAACAAACACAGCCCAAACGCTGTGGAACAAACCTGGGCCCGTGAGCCCGGCCTGAATGAAGCAGAGCTCAGTGCAAACACAGTCCAATAGGCGGTGGAAAGCAAACTTGGGCAAATAAACTCCAGGCTCTGTGAAACAGAGCACGGATAGACACACTCCAAGCACAAGTAGGAAAGCAAACAGAGACAAATATAGTCTAAACTTAATGAAGCAGATACATGAAACAGTGGCTGTCTCACTCTCCAAGCAAAATCTAAGGAACTTACTCCAAAATCACCAGGCTGGAGCCATTGTGGTTCTCTTACAGGCAAATTGCAGTGTTAACCTTCCCTTCTCATATCCTTCGTGCCTTCCACTCGCATTCAGCGTGGGACACTTATTCTCCATTCCTCAATGGCCCACAGTAACTGCTGTGGATCAAAAGCTTCCAGATTCTTGCATTCCTTCAGCAAAATGTGAAGACTTTCAGCGTTTCAAGGCAGCATTCAAATGGAGCAGGGAGACCTTACTCAAATACATATATATATATATATATATATGTACAGCTTCTTTTTGCACATCTATAATGTAGCTTCAGAGGGAATGAAATAGAGGAAACAGGGATTAGATAGCAATCAGCATATGTATTTTAAAAAATGAAAGAGAAGAGAAAAAGGGAAGCTAAAAGCATCAGAGATGTTTCTATACCTGAGAGAAATGTGACTAACATGAAAAAAATTCTGAAGTATTTAAGAGTCTGAGAAAGCTTCTAATGGCTAATTTTTTTTGGAAGAAGATAACATGGTTGGTGATGGAGAGGAGCTAAACACTTAGTAAATACTGGAAGAAAAAGGGATAAAGTACTTTTTTCACTTGAGGATGACAAAGCACTTCCCAGTCTGATAGTAACTGTAGAGGAGGGTAAAGAACATCAATTACTGATAAGTACTTTAAACCTGGCAGGCCATAGATTTGGTCCCAAACCGTCCTGAAGACCTGTCTGAAGAAAATCTCTGGCACATTTTTAATGTCTCCTGGAAGACCAGGACAATTCCCATGAAATACAAGAGCACTGTGTTTAAAAAGGGCGGGCAGGATGACACAGGCAGCACCAGGTCAGTGAGGCTGACCTCGGTGTTGGGTGAAAGAATGATTCACTTGCTGCAGGAGCCAACTAAGAGGGAAATAAAGAGGGGAAAGAGAATTCTTGCCATTCAATGTGTTTAACAGGAAACAGGTCGTGTCAGACAAGCGTGATTTCATTCCCAGTGTAGACTGCTGCAATTCTGCAGATGTGATGTACAGTACAACACTGTGGTTAAAAGTAGTGCCACATGGTGACAATAAAGCACATGGTAAAAGCATTAGGAATGGGATGAGTGCCTTTTTTTAAATCCATCAGTGGGGAATCACAACTGGCCTGATGGCATTTTAGGGGATTCCCCCATGACCAAACCTTTTCAGTGTTTTAATCAATGGTTTTAAATAATTTTTTCACGTATGTTAAAATGAAAACAAAGCAAATGCAGCCACCTTGCCTCACCAATAAAGGCTAACAGAATAAATGAAGGCCATTTGTACTGAAAAATGCCAGAGCAAGGGTTAATTGTGATCCATTCAACCCATTAAAATGTTACATCTCTACGATTCTACGGTAGGCAGAGGTGCAAACCAGTGACCTGTAATATGGAAAGCAGGGAAGGGGAAGAGGATAAATGGCTGGGACACGAACCCCACTCATGCTCCTGTCTGAGCCAGCCCTCCCAGGAATCAGAGCCATTGGTAGAACACCTAGAGAGGTCTAACAGCCTACCTTGAGGCTCAGTAGTCCTTGCATGGTGGATACAAGTACTGTGCCAGTAAATACATCCACAGTTTTACATGAAACTGAATTACCAGTTTCATCTACCAGCTCATTATGCTTTCAGGAGTCTCCTCCTGTGCTCACTTTGCCAGTTTCCACTGGATTCAGAATGCTTTAGTTGCTCTAAGATAGCAGAGTAAATGCAATCTATCCTAAGGGATCTATTCTGCCTCTCACCTGCTAGAGCAAAAGAATTGCAAAGCCAAAGCAACTAAAAACCATCAATGTTCCCCAAATAATGATGATGATAATAACAACAAATTTTTAGTGCTTTCTATTATTTTCTATGTTAGCTAGATACCATTTTCCTTATTCTAGAAGGTGTTTGAGTAGAAACTTTGAAGCAAATTTATTTTCTACTTCAACTTTTATTACCTGCAGTCTCTTTCTGGGTGCAGCTCCCTGCTACCCCTTTTATTTTCTTTGCAAGTGCTGTGTTCATATTTTGCACTCAAGTTATGTGGGAAACTGAAAAAAAAAATGCCCTATTCATTTAAAGTTATAATTATAGTGCAAGTCACACATTAGTTTATAATGTGATAAACCAGGTCCTCAGCTGACAGAAATTAGGACAGCTCCACTCTTGAGCTGTGTCATTTATATGCATTGAAGGATGGACCCATCAATGAATATTAAAAGGCAGTGCTGCTTGTTTTATATTAATAATCAACTAGCTTTGGTTTTCTCCTAAAACAATCATTAGCTAACACACTATTTTGTTTCCTCTAAATGAGAAAATACTATAGAAAAAGAAATCTGGTAGCTGGTAGCAGAGCTACTAGCAGAGATATAAAACTCAAGGTCTGTTTACTGAGTATCTTTATGTTCACTGATTAATCTTCCCTTTTCATCTCCCTGCATAAATACAGGATGGCTGAATGATCTAGATAATGGGAAATATGTTTCATAATCATAAAACCTGTGAAAAACGTTTCTTTTTGTATAATCAGAAAGCCTGAATTCTATTGAAGACAGAGAAAAAGAATTGCTGCCTTCCTCCTTATGGCAAAAGGCCTCTCAGACATTAATCTTGGAGTTATGGAAGCATCCCTGCAATGGATGCATCCGTGAATTTTCTAGGTGTGCTGCTGCCTATGCAGTAATTTGTCACATACAAACAATAATCAGCTGAGGCATTTATTGCTCCCAGCCTTGTATTCTCAAAAAACAACCACGAAGGAAAAAATTTCACAGCTTCTCCACACTTTCTGTGTTTGATCTTCGCTTCATGTTTATGAACCATAATGATAAATAATCCTTTTATGGAAATATTGGAGTTTCGTTAGAAAGTTAGGGGAGAATAACTGGAAGAGTTACCTATTACGTGTTACAAACAGATCTCAGGTGTCAAAGTTACTAAGCACAAATGCAGAATTTCACAAAAGCTGGTAAAAGATGAGCTCTTTCGTGGCCTTTCTTGCTGCAGGGGCCACCTACCAAGTTTTGTGTCTCAGAAAGAAAGTGATAAACTCTAGACTTTTCTATTGAGACTATTTCATGAGGCCAAAATATGGAGACAGAGTCTCCTGTCCAGGATTAGGACACTGTCTAAGAGAAAAGTGGCCTATTATTCAGTGAATTCCCATCCAACAACTATTCATTATAAACTGTGGGAACAGTCACCAGTGCAGGAATGCAGGAGCAGGAACCTGTGTCCTCTTGACAGCTGACAACCTAGGGCTCACTTTCATCATCAGTATGCCTCCTATTGGCTTATCTAGTCCAGAAAATTCATCAGGCTGCTCTACAAAGCAGAATGGCTTCAACAGAAGGGACAAAAACTGCTCCCTGCTCCAAGTATGGTTTAGTGGTTAGGGGATCCTCAGGGCACTTGGGCCATATGGGCCTGAAACCCAGCCAAGAGAACAGGGAACGGGCTATTCATATTCTGGGGTTGTGAACACGGCATGAAAAGGTTTGGCAGTGCTTTCTTGGCTATACTTTAAAAGAAAGGAACGATCTCCACGATAGTTTCCAAGAAAATGACACAAGCACCTTATTCCCGGAAAGGTTTCAGGGAAATACCTCGCTGCAGCTCCCAGTCAAGCACTTAAAGGCAAGAGAAGGAGCTGCAGAGCTGAAGTCATTTCCTACTGACCAGAAAAGGAGTCTCTCTGCTCAGGGATCTCACCACCATGAGGCCCAGGCTGAGGCAGTTCACTCTCCTCACCCGTTTCACAGGGAGCAGGGATGCCTAATTCAAGGTTCTGGATTACACACTCGAAATTAGATGCGTAAAAGCTGCCTAAAAGTAGCATCAAATAAACCAGCAAGCTCTAAAATCTGAAAGACCTGGCTTCTGAGGAGGAAGACACCCAGACACAAAGGGACCAGACGAGGGACCAGCACCAGCAAAAGTGTAACTGAGTGCACGACTTGAGATGAGCAAAGGGTGCTGGATTTTGGAGAGGTCAGAAATGCAATGAATGCACACACAGGCAGAAGTGTCAGAGCAAGTCTGTACTCCATTCCCATGAGGCATATTATCACCATCTGGGAGATGATTGATATTTATTTGTCTAGCTTATGCACACACACAAGCACTGCATTTTGGATGGAGTCTCTCAAGTTAAATAGCAAAAGGAACAATAAGACAACCTGCTGACAACTCCAGCTCAGACTAAAAGAATCAGCCAGGAATCTCACAGCTTAGAAGTAACTCAAAACAGTTATTCCCCCATGCATTTTCACTTCAGTGATAAAAGAGTGTGTTTCTCTGTTTATAAACTACTTAACTTGGTAGGGATGTGGTGCACTTTCATTCTGAAGACTCAGAGTACATCAGGCAAATAGAAAGGCTCCATACATTATCCGGAAAAAGGAAGGGTCAGACTGAGCCCCTGTTTTGACCTTCGTATTTTTTGTTCCACTTAAACCAAATGAGTTTGTCCCACAGAATTTTGCAGCAGCTGTGAGGTTCTGCAGTTAGTTTATACAAGCTTTGCTGAGTTTATGCTTGGAGAGTGCTGAGTGGTTAGGGGGATACTGCACACTAAACCCTTGCCTCTTTAGGGAAAAAATGTATTAAGCTGTCATTTTTGTGTGCATAAATAGGAAATGTTGAATCAACTTCTGACTTTCTAGACATCTCATTTGTTTTTCAGCTGTCCTTTCTTTTTCCCTTTTTTTTTTTTTTTTTTTTTGAGGTTCAAGAATTTGCTTGGGAAGTTTGGACATTTGCAGGAAGCCACTGAGATGCCATTCTGCCCATTTACTTGGGAGCACTGTGGGTGGAAGGTACAGATGGCACCCACATGCAAAGAAACTGGGAGACACAAAGTTTTGTGGGAGCCTTCTCCTCCTCTGCTTGCCAAAAGCACTTAAAATGGTACTCATCAGAACTTGAACCAGAGCTATTATATAAAGTGATGTCTCTTGCCTGTTAACTTCTGCTTGCAAAAGTCACAAAGCAAGAAACGATAATATCATGCTTTCTAGTGCCTTGGTAGTGTTTATTTCCACAGCTGCCTTTAGACCTGTCTCAATCCTGAATTCCAGATGCTGGCCAGGAGAGATGTGTTGGAAAGTACCTGGACTTCTCTAAGAAATCCTAGTCCATCTGCATCAGTAAATACCACTTTTAGACAACAAATTACACTCCAGCAGCTCCAGCATCCGACAGAGACGGTGGGATGGGCTCTCTGCTGCCAACCACACTGAGGAGCCTTTTAAAGCACCACAAACATCTACCGAAATCCCACAACCAAAATCAGACACAGAGCTCTGTGCATCTCCCTGGTGTGCTGCAAATGACTAAGCAGGGCACGAGGCAATGCAGAGCTGTCTTGGTGGGCAAAAATATCCCATTTCGTGCTGGTGTAACTGCAGCTTTTTTCAGCCGAGTCGCACTTGAATAAAGCCAGGCTAATGTAGATGTGAGACAGATCTGACACTTCTACTCTGCTTTGTATCTGTGATTACAGCCTAAAGGATCTGCTTCGAGTGAAAAAGATGTTTCGATTGCATGTGTCAGCACAGGAAACCACCTTTTTTTTTTTTCTCACATGGGTGGCAATTATTTCTTTCTTGGAGGTTGCTGCTATGCACCTCTCCAAATGAATATATAGCATTTGAACATCAGCAGTGACTCACGGACCACTAACAGCTACAGAATCCCAGAAGATGAAAAGTTGGAAACATGTATTTTTTACAGATCCTTTTTGTGGTTGGTATCTTTAAAAATGCCAAATGATTTACCAGTGTCTCCTAAGAGTAAAACAGTAAACACTCCCATCTGTCAGAGGGTTGATCCAGCTTGTTCTCAACTTTTTTGAGTCAGTTTATTATCATCTGGGAGTAGTTCTCTGTCTAGTTGTTCTTATTTTCCTTTTTTTTTCCTTGTTTTGGGAAGATAGCACAAAAAAATGTCGTAACTGAAACGGGGGCTAAGTGCCTGTTGATTTTTTTTTAATGTAGGAATAGATCTTTCAAGAATGGTTAGGTCCTGAGCAAAGCAAAGGCTACAGACATTTTCTTCTTTTTCTAGCTCGAATTTTTATTTTGCCTAAAATTTTAACAGCTTGGAAAAACTGGGAAAATAGGAAACCTGTGTGTAGAAGATTTAAACTAAATCAGAACCTAGCCTTCATTGCCCAGTCGTTCACCTACCACTTTTGTTTTCACGAGGCCATAAAATTTTGGTTTTCCAAAGGTACTAAAAAGCAACTTTGTCAAATTCCACCAAGTAGCTCTTTTTGTGGAAGGTTTGATGCTCAAGAGGGCTTCGTTTTAGCCTTGGAAAACAGGAAGCCTAAGGAGAATCCACTTTCTCCACCACCACCAGCCTCTCCCAGGTAGTATTTTGGCCTGGACATGCTTCCCACCACCATCAGCAGGTTATTTTTTCCTGAGACAAAACTGCCCCAGCAGTTTAACCCAACATCACCGACGTCTGCAGAGTCGGGGATTATTTTCACAGGAGCAGATCCAGGACAGAATGTAAAGGCGAATGAAGAGATGAAAGAGGTGGGGAAGGAAATGGGAAGATGTGAAAGAATTTTATGTGGTTGATGTAGGGCTCCCAGCAATGAGAAGAACTGGGAGATGAGGCTGGGCAACAGACTCTTTTTGCACCCCAAAAAAAAAATTTTTGCACAGACTAAGTTTATTGAATTCTTCAATAACAGTTTGGAACTGCACATGTGAGGAATATCTGAATAACCACACAAGGGTTTCTTAAAGAACTTCAACCTGTTCATTCCTCTACTCCTTATCTCTGGATTTTCACCAGCCACATCCTTTCTTCACATTTGCCATTTCAGAGTTATAGCAGGTTCAAACCAATGTCCTGCCCTGTTAGGCTGCTAGATACCCAACTGCAGCAAGCAAAGATTTCTCTGCCTGAGACTGAAAAGCAAGGCAGGTACGTGGATGTCTCAGCCACAGCTCTGGTTCGCTGCCAGCCAGCTGTTTCAACTGACAGAGAACCAAGCCATCATCTCCCAAACCACAAACACACCGCGTCTTATTCAGAGCGAAATGAGAGACGCGCTTCCTTTCGACAGTTTGGGCAACAGGTGGGGAAAATTACAGTGTCACTCTGAGCGTTTTATTTTGGGCTGCTACACAGTGTCTGTGCTCTTGCAGCTTTTGTGAGCACTATCAACACATTATTTCTTTTATTCACCATGAAGAACACAAGCTTCATGTGCAAAAACAGGAGCCTTGACTCTCGTTGTGTGGAGCAGTTGCACGTGCTGTTTTAGTACTAATTCCAGATTTTACCCACTTTCCATTTTCCAGTTCCTGGGGCACTCTGGAGATGAAAGACTGAGAGCCACTGCAAAATCTGTGCACTGGAGAATGTCATGGCCTGGCCTTAATGCAGGTAGGCAGCAAACTGCACCCTGCTGACAGAAGAATCTCCGTGTGCAAATGGCATGAATGTCTGTCTTGTTCCAAAGTTTACTTCCTTTCTGTAAAAAAAAAATATATATTAATATATTTATCTCAAAAATCTTCAGCTTGAAGAAAACACCAGAAACCACAAAACCTCCTTGATATGGGCCAGGCAATATAGGGTGAGAATCCAGCCAACAAAGTTATCCACTTGATCAAGTGTTCGTTCATTATTAAAATGATGCTGTCTCCAGCTCCTTCTGTTCTCATCAAAATCTCACAACGTATTTCCACAGGAAATACACTTCCACTGTGCAAGTACACAGTGTAAAACATCGCTGCTGCCCTCAAAACAGCCTTTAGTTTCAAGGTTTGAATATTTCTTCCCACAGCACGGATTTTGCTCATCTTCCCGATGCTCCGCCTGCGCCCTTTCCCCCTGTCTGCTCCAAGCCTCGATGCTCACCCTTTAATTTCTTGGTGCTAAAAAGCCCCCTGGGTGCCTTGCAGAAGGTGTGTTTGGTAGGCTGCCAGGTCAGCTGCAGAGACCTCGGGGTTGGGGCCGTATCTCCGTTCATGTCTGTGAATAACCCAACGCACGTACGGCACTCCGGGCCCGATCCCGTGTCTCATAACCCCACTGATGTGGGCCCAGATGCTGTAGGAACAAACAGGAACCTGCTGCATTCACGTAGTTATGCACGTAGTTATACGAACAAACAGGAATCTGTTGCATTCCTTTTTTTTTTCCAAGGAGCTCAAAGCACTTTACAACCTCCAAGCCTCACCGCACGCCCGTGGGGTGCAGCGGGGTAAGCAGGCCCGGAGCGCTCTTTACAGAGCCAAGCACATTTATTCAAACGTAGCTGAATAATAATAACGCAACCATGACCTCCCATGACACTTCACGTTCCCCGGGAACAATGAGACTGTCAGCCACGAGGGTGAGACTCGCGAGCCCGGGTGACAAAACTTTTTTTGGGCAGCTGGCCCACGGCTGCAGGCCTCACTTCCGTAAGAGATCAGGATGACCGCGAGCTCCACCGCCTCCCGCGCCAAATGCGAAGCTCTGCTTCTTCACGTTCCTCCTCCCACCCCACCGACAAACACCAAAACAACCTCGGTGGAAAACAAGAAGCCCTCTACGGGCTTTCGTGAGCCGTGCCACGGATTCTAATAGACAATTACTGCTCCACTGGTAGGTCTGCGCGCTTCAGCAACGGCCCCGTTTCAATAATTTAATTCTTTAACATCACTGGTTGGTTTAAATGAAGCATGGTTATATCCTAAAATTCACTTTTACAGAACTACTTTTGAAGGGGTGATGTGGTGATGAAGAAAGAAATTAACCTTAATTTCATCGAAATAGGGTTTTTTACACTGTTACGCACCTGTGTATACTGAAAAGTGTTATGCTTCTTTCCAATTAAGTAATTTGTTTCCAATCCAGCGATGAAAGTAGAAGGGACATTTAACAAAGGCCATTCTCTTAAGGAAGATGAAAACAAATGAAAACCGATCCGCAGGAAATATTTTGGAAGTTAAGACCCCAGACTCCTCCTCTGGGAGTAGCATGAACTTTGGAAATCTGGGAGTCAGAGGCACAATTATCTGTGGGGGGAAAAAAAAAAAATCTATGCACTATTGATTAACCTTGGCACTTCAGACAAGAGTGTCACCTCATGCATTGGAATGGCATGCCACCACGTGACAAACTTCAGACTGGCCATGACTCAGAGATGGCTGCTAAAATAAAAACTGCATTTCATGTACCAGCGCCCGTGTAATGTGCAGCACTTTGCTTTCCAGCTGGTTTGCTGTCTTCCAGAAACAACCCAGAGTGTTAAACTGAGCAGAAAGCGTCACTTTCAGCCACACAAACCTCTTTGTCACCCACTCTGGTTTTGCTAAGATGCCATTTTCCCCCCTTGTTTCTCAGCCTCCTTCCTCTTCAGTGGGCGCTCCTCCATCCCCTTATGTTCCCCCTGTGCACAGAGCAAGGCTGGAGTTGCCACAGTCTCCTTAATGTCTAATCCTTTAACACTGGGAGAGCATTGTATTGCAGCCCTAATGCAAGGATGAATTCTGGAATGTGGAGCCTGGAGAGAGGCTTATAGAATAAGAAAGAAAGAAAAAGGGAAGAGGAAAAAGGAATTGAGAAGAGAAAGAAGTCAAAACCACACATGGGACAGAAGGAAAAAAAGGGGATTAGGTGACAATATCCGACTGCACTGAAGGGTCAGGAGAATTAAGCTTCAGAGCAGCTTGCTCAATGTGTGCTGGGATAAAAAGACTCTGATATGAATGGAGGTGGTTCAAGTGCAGGCACATTGTGGAATGCAATAGGAGTCTGCTAGGGAACATTTAAGAGAGTTGTGCACCACTTTCATGTAGCAAATAATATATATTGTTTGCTGGGCGAAGATCTGAGCCTCCCTGTCACTTTTACAAGGTTGTTACAGAGGAACGAGAAATACAGGAATGGAACGAAATGGAATAGCATTACACTAAATGAAATTATAAATCAAATAATCTGAGCATGTGCTCCTAAGATTTATTATTGCATATGATGTTTATATTGAATATAAACTTAAAGCAATAGATCCCTGTCCAAAGAAAATCAGGGCATTTGACATCAGTGGAGTTAGATCTGCTTTAAACAAATACTTCAGAGCCTGATTTTTAATACCTAGTTGTACTGCATGTGCAGCTGAGTGCACAATCTTTTCATCAGGCCAGCTCTGTGATCTTCCTAAGCAATGTAGGTGCTGTATCTCGAAGGACACAGACTCATTATGATTTTCATATATGCTGGGAGTACTTCCACGCAGCTCAACAGTTTAACTGAAAAAATTACAGATACTTTAAATTCCCACGCAGTTTGTTTTCGATTTCCTATTCACTTCTTGCAGACAAAAAACTTTCAGACAGCCTCAAAGCGACAGTATGGTTACTTTATGAAAACCAGCTCTCTGAATCTTCTCACAACAGAGGCACTGGGAGTTGACATAGCTGGAATCTGAGAAAATGCCCTCTGTCCTTCTGACACGCTTTTTTTGCCCCAACATGGCTTCCTAATATGAGATGAAATAACAGCCTCATCTCAATCTGGCATGACTACCCGTCTATGAAGCAGAGAGAAAACTGAGAAACACGAGAGATGGAAGAAACAAGTCATGAATAATAAAAGAAAGTGATTTTTTGACTATGTAAAGAGAATTCATTCAAGTCAACCATCTGGCACAGGGCACATCCTGCAGAGAGAGCAGCCATGGAAAAATTACAAAGTCAGTTCAGTTAATATTTCCCAAGAAGACACCACAGGAGACAAAGCTAGAGTAGAGTGCCACATCCCAGTGACTGATACTGAAACTATTTTGATATGGGTTATGCAACACACCAACCCCTAGTGTCTGGTTCGGGCACATCCAAAGAGCTCAGGTACTTATAAAAAAAAAACCCAAAATGCCATTTGCTCATTTGTAATACTATTGCCTTTCCTCTGCTGCAGAGAGCTTGGGTAAAGCTGAAGGTGGCTGTGTATATGACTTTACATGCACTTTGCTTTGTTTTTAAAATAGAACAGAAAACATAACTCATTGCAAAGAAACACCAACCCAACCCAACAAAACAAAAGAAAACCCAACCCCAAAACACCCCACTCCTACACAAAAACTTGCTTGGATTGGAGTGAGTAGGACATGCTTCCTTCCTCCTCCCCAGTGGTAACACCTATGACCTGACCCAGGACTTGACCTGGAAGCTGAGAAAAGAAGAAAAAAGACAGGGCTTTCAGGGTTCACGACAGCATCTTTAGAAAGATGTATGCCTGTGCGTGGGCATTATGGAAGTACAGTGTCATTTATTCCCTGGGGACAGAGATGTGAAAGCCCTGTCGATGTATATTTTCAACTAATGCTTTCCTCTGACAGAGGACAGAAGAATTGTTTCCAGTGAATTCAGCAGCAATATTTTTATTGACTTCGGTGAACTGGAGTGTTACTCCAAGGCTCTAAATATATCACAAGAGTTCACAGCCATATCAGCAATTCCTCCCCCATCATCCATATCCTTAAAAACACATATATGTCCTTCACTTCCTGCATCCTCTGAGTTATCTGGGTTTGTTGTTTGTCCCTTTTTAGTCCAAGCCAGCTGAGAGCCAGGCCCCAGAGCCTCAAAATCAAAACAACAGCAACACATCAAGCAGTCTGCTGTCTGCAGGGTACATCTGACTAAGCTGGGAGTGATGCAGGAGCTGAAGAATCCACTGCCTCATGCAGGCAGGCACCACGGCTGGGCAAGCTCTCTGTGCTGCTACGTCATGTGTTCCCCTGCTCTGGCCCTGTGCATGCACACAGACACAGATTATCCTGCCCAAACTGAGCCAAAACATTCACCACAGACAATACAAAAAGCCCCAAGAGAAACAAAGGCATTGTTTTGCATGTGATTTTTTTTTAAAAAAATTGTCCTCACAAGCCCCTCCCAAAAAGATAGCTGTCTTAGAGTTGGCTTGTTGCATCACACACTCTTCTACACACATCCCTTCTCCTGCATCTTTTTCCTTAATAACAAGTAGGGAAAAGAAGGGGGTAGGGAAGAAAAAAGCCCTCTTTAAAGAAAAAACAAAAAACCCAATAAAAATCAAGGGCAGTATTGCTCATCCTCATTCAGAGTCGTGCTATAGGTACAGGTTGGGAGGGAAGAACAGAAATCACTTTCTTTCCCACCTCTGGGCTTCCTAGATCGGCCTAGGACAAAATGTGAGGCTTTACATCTCAGATGGCAGAGGAACTGTTCCTCCACACGTCCCAGAAGCTACTTCCTCAGAGGGGCTGAGCTGGCCAGCAGAGTTGGACCAAGACACGAGGAGACCGTGAAGGGATGCAAGAGGAGTAAATCAGTCTCTACAAGGGCAGGACCTCTAAAAGGAAATGTCTCTCCTCACCAGCCACCTGCTAGCAGGGTGCAGCTCCTTTCCACCCCGCGTTTCTGGTCCGTGTCTGGAACAAACAATCAGGCCTTAAATAATGTTCAGCTGACTTGCCATTGAACTTGACCCAGATCAAACCCCTAAGAGTTCGAATAAAGTTCACCTAGAATTTTGCTCTTGTTTTTTGGTAAATCACTGCTGGAGCCAAAGGTTGTGGCTCCATGAGAAGACTAATCTTATATTGCTCTTATCAGGAGGAAGACACTATTGGAATCTCAAGACACAGCTCATTATTGGCTACCTGAGCCCATTCTGCTGGTATCCAGCAGAATATCCAATATCCAGATATCCAGACTGTTGTGTTGCAGTCTGAGCCAGACAAAATTACACATAGCCCTTGTAAAACCATTTTCAACACGGAAGTTTCCCATCAGTGGAAAAGGCACGATGTAGATTGCAGTAACTTCAAATTATTTTGAGATGTTACAAAACATAACATCGTTTTGCCTGATCTTTCCCCGTGCGAATCACAACCCGTGCCTCGGAATCAAGCTCGTTTTTCTGAGAAACGGAAGCATTGGAAAATAGAAGGGAAGAGCTGATCAAAAACTTGCCAGCTGTCAGGCAGGGGCGGGCAGGGATTGTTTTTGGTGCAGAACACCATTGGTTGCTCTTGCCTCCAGTGCAGAGCAGATGCTTGCCCCTGCGTTTTTCCGAAGCAGTTATCTGCAATTCAGGCCTCTTAATCGCAGCTGGCAAGGAGAGAAGGCAGCGTGGTGCTCAGGTGGTTTGTGGTGCAACTACCAGCAAGCTGCTTACAGGTATTTCCTTTTCACAGGAACCTGTCTCTTCCTGGGACAATACTCAGGGTTTGGGGGTTTTTCTGAGTGCATGAAAGCAACGTGCACTTCCAGTGCTTCAGATGAAATGAAGGCTATCACTCGAGAAGGGAAAGTGTCATCTTGACAGCGGGGTGTTGAGCCTCATCTTGGAAATGATTCAGAGGTAGAAAAATCTATTTCCCTGGAAACTCAGAGGATGAAGTTTAGGACAGAGCTCTAACTGCATGCCACTCTCCCGTCGGTTCCCGAGTGCCCCACAGGTATTCCAGCCACTGGCAATGGTACCTGTGAGAATCACAGGTCTGCGCTCCCTCCCCAAGCAGCCCCTGCCCAAGGGAATGCCTGGAATCAGACCAGCTATTGTTTCCCTCACATTCAGCACCACTGCTGAAGCATGAAGGAAACTCCCACCCTCATCCTCCCCTCCTTGCCCTGCTTCCCCTCCCCCTCGCCCCACACACGGAGATGTGAGAAAGGAGGCAGAGCAAATGAGAGCGGTGAGGAACGGGGTTCCCTCGCCCCGCTTTGCACTGCCATCTGTCTCCCATCACGGCATCAGCCGAGAGCCAGGCCAGGGAACCGGTGCTCACCTGCCACAGCCTCTTATCTCTGCGTGTTTTTCCACCTCGGAGCATCCAAGAGCTAGAGAAACGAAAGATGAGTGCCCTCGTTCATACGTAATCCTGTGAATACCAAGGGCAGCACCTCCTTCAGGGTACAGAACATTTTCCAAAGGCATTTCTGGACTTAACCTTCCAAACCTCTGACCACAAATCAGTCTGAAGATCAAGAGCGCTTTGGCAGCCACAAGCACAGGGCAGGAAAAGAGGAGTAATATTCGCAATCAATAAACGTGAAATTCCCAAAGAGACTTCCTGGTATCTTCAGGACACATAACAACAAAAAACAATACCGGTTTCTGGAAAGCTCTAACCCAATCAGTAATTTGTTAGAATAACACTTTCTGTGAAGCATCCATCACTTAATTGGAGTGTGTCACCACATGACAACTGCACTTATATTAGAACAATTCAAATAAAAGTCATTTAGAAGGAGAATCCTAATCTGCGTTCTACAGAGTATCATGCAGACAGCTTGGAAAGATGGCATATATCAGTCATTTCCCAGAGCCTGGCTTTCCTGTAGGCTTCATAATTCCTTCACCAAGTGCTTTGTGGTAGAGAGGAAAAGAAGAGAAGGCAGAAAGTTGTGGTAGATGAGCAAAAGTCTTTTTAAACAAAAGACAATCAATGTCCCAATCAATGGGACGTTTAGGCAAGATAAAAGAGCTTTGTACCAGAAGGGTGGTCAGACACCATAGCAGGAGCCCAGAAAGGCTGGCAACTCCTTGGAGAGGTTAAAAACTCCACAAGCCCCTGGGCATCTTGCTGTGACTGGACCTGCTCTGAGCAGGAGGTGGGATGAGACGACCAGAGGTGTTTTCCCACAGCATCCTCTGTCCCTCTCAGATTCTGTCACTGAAGGTTTCCACAGGCCCTGGTGCACTGACTGCACGTGAAATGCTGCTCTAGTTGCAAATGGTGAAGTAATGAATTAGTAATAAATGAATTAATGAATAAATGAATTAATGAATAATTACATGAACAATTAGTAACTAATCTAGTTCATCGTACAAAATAAATAATAATTAATGCGTAATAAATAATTGGAGAATTTGCAAATTGCTAGTCTGCTTTTAACTCTTGCACGTAATCATGCTACTGATGTGCTCACAACCCTGCTACTCAGGTTTTGCATGTTCCTAGAATCTACTGAGATACCTGCTCATAAAGTTCAACGTGAATGCTTCAGTCATTTTTATCTTTGTAACAGAGCAAGGTTTGTTTGGGGCTTGTCGGGGTTTTTTCTGCACGGCATAACCCAAAATGAACCTCAGATCAAAGCCGTTCTACTCCGTTCTGAGTGCTGTGCCCTTTGCTGCAGCCTCTCAGAGCCTTCCAGTGATATATTACAGAAAGTGATTAGCAACTGTCACGTGTTGTTTGTTTCTCATCACCTCCCCGGGGATAAACTCAGCCCAAGCGCTTCACTGGTAGGAGTCTTTGTTTGGTTTTTGTTTTGAAATAATGTGAGAATGATCCGGCAAAGGAATACTGCCAGGTCATTTCCATGAAGCACGGGATTGATCCTGAACACACTCTTCCACGTTGCTGTTCCACAGGGAGATCAGGAGATAAGGTACACGCCGTTTAATATCAAATCTGAGGAAAAACTGCCGTGGTGAGGTTTCACTGGCAGCTCACAAAGGAATCAAACCTCTGATCCGATGTGCCCAGGGGCATTGATACCGCAGTGTGCTGAGGGTCTTTTGAGTGGTGTTACTTATCCTCACCTCTCCCTGGCCCAAGAGGTGTCAAGGCCAACTGCAGAGCAAATCAGGGACTCCTAGGATTTCACTGACAGGGAGAACAGGTTGGAGTCAACAGGTGGACTTGGCTGGAAGATTTCCCCACGAATAAAAGACAACCCCCCTCCCACCCCCCGAAAATGATAACCCTCCCAGAAAACACCATGAGCAAAACCCGCTAAATGCACTCACTCTGCCCATCAGCAGCATCCCAGAACATCAAGCAGCTCTTGCTCTCTCTGGACCAGAGATGTGGTGACAATAACACGATGGCTTTGCTCACGGGCAGCTCGAGTCAGCACGAGTTGCGTGTGCTCGTTAAATCAGAGAAGGATCTTGGCGGAACAACCGAAAACACCAATTCAGACATTTTCAGCACGACTTTAACGTGTATTTTTCTCAATCTTGGCATCTATCCCCTGTCACCTCCCCACCATCCTCTCTGTGTAGCCCCAAGGGCCATTAATCCAGCTTTGAAGACAGCAATTTCTTTCACAACCCAAGCAACTGCCTCAACATGTCTAAATGAGTAGTGCTTTTATTTTTTTTTTAAAAAAAGAGAAACATTATATTCCACACCAGGTTAAATCTTTCATTCACATTATTTACATGAAATTTATCACTTACAAAGCCCCAAAACCCAGGACTACAAAAGACTGGGAGCTCTCCCTGTGTCACAGATGGGAAAACAGGAGCTGATGCTTAAGGATAGTCCCTTGATATTAATGCAACAAGTCCTGACAGAAAATAACCAGGGCTTGCATACCTGAATGTCTCAGGTGCTTCTGAACAGTGTGGCTGAAAGGAAAACACTCCTGGCCCAGTCAGTTCCCATAAAATGTAGGACAAAATCTGGTCACAGTAATCTCAAGAGTTCCTCTGCTCTACCAAGGTAAATTTGACCCATGAAGTCCGTGATTTTATAGGCTTGTGCAACTGGGACTCCAGCCTGGCACTGCAAGGCAAAAAAGATAATTCAGTGTCAGGCCCAAGGTCTCCTGAACTGTGTCCAACTTTTTGAGTCATTGCCTAATGCAAATCTGTGAAATAAAATTAACAGGCCTGGGTGAAGCTTTACATCTTTACATGAAACCCAGTTTCAAATGTAGAAATCCAGTTTTCAAGCTCACATCTAATCAAACTGTGCACTCACCTTTCCTGCAGCTTTTACAACAGATAGCACTGCTGAGAAACTCTGGGTTAGGAGAGCAAATGTACATCACTTTTTTCCTAATATCCTCATCTCAGATATACATCCTCCTCACTTCACCTCATCCAAGTCCCAGACTGCTTGGAAATGATGGGAAAAGATCCTGATGTAGAAAAACTGACTCTCTGATGCACAGCTTGGGATGAGAACCAAATTATTCAAAGCACTGACAGTAGGATGAAAAACCTACTGTCACAATGCAAATACTAAAACCCTCATCCTGTCATGATACAAAGATAAATTTAGAAGTACCTGAGGGACTCATGGGACCATGAGTAGCTGGCCCAAGGAGCCTGAATTTGTCATGAGGTGGCAACAGTTTGAAGCAAACTCAGATTTTCTTTTTTTCAATTGTACCAGGATTATTTTTTACCAGACGAGTAAGAAACCAACATAATAATTTCATTCAATATTTTGTGCTCCAAACTACAAACTTACCTCAGACTTGAGTAGGTCTGGTTCCAAGCAATTTTTCTGACTTTTTAAACAAATACTTTTTATATAATTTAATTTTTAATTTTTTCTACAGTCCTCTGCACGGGTAACAAATCGTGTTTATACCCTAACAGGAATACTTGATGCTCTGTCAAAGCTAATCAATCTTCCCTCTCTCCTCAGATACTAATGATGCCATCAATAAAAGCCCTCATCAGAAATGAATGTTCTGCACAAAATGCTATGCATAATGGCATGACCCCTCAGGATGCAGGGCACGTCATTTTGAATTTATTTAATCCCTGGGAGCCCTGTAGAGAGCTAACTTTTGAGTCTTCTTTGGGGTCTCGAGCAAAACAAGATCATAGTGCCCCACACAGAGTCAGAGACAGAAGAGCTTGCACCTGCAAGAGCCTCTTCTTCACGCTGTTGTTGGATGGGGCTGCTCGTTCCAGTGTTTCCTCCCCACAGCCCTGGCCCTGAGGTGGCAGATCTCGATTTGGGAGGTTGAGCTGGGGATCAGCTCCGTCCCTCTCTCCTTGTACTGCCAAAATCTGCAGAGCTGTGCTCTTCGTGCTCCCAAAAGTGAGAGAATGTGTTCCATACTCGCCACTGGGTATCAGGGTTTGTATTTCATAATTCCACTAGAATTTGTATTTAAATTCCACTAGACTCCTTGCATTTTTCAGTGCTGGTCACCAGGGAACAGAAGAGTTTGGATTTCCGTGGATGCTCTCACACTTGAGGAACCCCAAAGTGCTTTAGCATGGATTGATTCACACCCTGGCACGTGTAGTGACTGAGAAGTTAAACAGAATGATCTGCAGAAATGCAGCAGTGGTCAGAGACTCTCTTTTGACCTGAACTCTGTTGAAGCCTTAGCAAAAGATGTCCCACGCAGGTAAAAGTCTAAGGAGGAATATAGACAGAAAAAACATATCCATGAAAGCAAAGAGGAGAAATGTCGGTTTGGAGAAGAAACAAACCCTCCAAGCCCCAAGGATTTGTTTGTTGGTCTGTTTAGTTTTTTTTTTTTCTCCTTTTGGCCCAGAAAAATTTCATTCTTTGGTTTCTTAGTTTTTTATGTCAAAGATGAAGCCGTGCAGATTTCACAGCGTTTCCTGTGAAAAATGTCAGTTAGTCAAAAACCCTGTTATCCACTGAAAACCAATTCTGACCACCCTTTGCGTGATGCAAAGGGGAATTCAAAGGAAGGTTTGGGCTCCTGGTACATATTTGCATTCCAGATGAAGCAGCGTGAAAATACAAAAGAGAACGAGTGGGAAGAAACACTTTCATGATAAGCCAAGAGGGAAGAGTATCTCTAAGTCATGCAGGGTCTCCAAAGGAAAAGACTAGGTTGAAGGTAGAGCCTCTGAGGGCCTCAAAGGCAGTAGCTGTGGGCAGACAGGGGAGTTAGGCTTGTGCATACTATTGAGGGAACCAAGAAATTCAGTACTCAAAGATTAAAGAGAGAGCACGGGCAGATAAAAGTTTTCGTTTCAAGAGACCTCTGTACAGAGAGGGGGGGAAAAAAAATCAGTATTTTTGGTGTCTTGTTTAATATCATCCTTGAATTCACTTTTTCCACCGTCAGAAATAGGAAAACAGGAGTATTTTGTTGAGGAAGCACAGGAACCACTCGAAAATGGCAGAGCTATTGAACACTGAATGTACAGTGAGGGTATAACAGAGGATCCTTCTTGCAGTTAATTTCTGATGAGAGACCAGTGGATGAAGAATACATGTGGTATGTATCCCCAAAAGAAAAGAACAGAATGACTCCTCACAGGCTTCTCAATTCCAAAGAGACCCAGTGTAACTTTATGAGAAATGTGTGTTTAAGAGAGATTTCCCATCACTTCAGTATCTTAGTGGTAAACTGAGGTTCACAAGTGCAGTGAGCCCCTCTAAGCTCCCCCCAGCACAGCAGCAGGGCCGTGGATCAGACCACAGGCATTCTGACCCCCAGCCACTCCAGTGGAGATCAGCAATTTACAGACCAAGCCTCTTCAGGCTGACGAGCTCCTTCTGCATCGTGGGCTCTGTTCTGCAGGACCTGGCCCCCAGAGCCCAGCTGGTGAGGGTTTAATTGCACAGGCATTTGCAAACGCTGCTATTACACAGCGAAACATGGGGACAGTTATAAATAGCACAGAGGGAAATTCAGCTCACAGAAAACTGGTGTCTCCCAGGCTTCCACAGGCCTTCTCCTGGACGGAGAACTTAAGAGCTAAACCAGTTCGGGGTCAAATGTTTCAGGTTGACCCCTGCAGCAATGCCCCTTTTGAACACTTTTCCTTCTGCCTGCTGCAAAGGTTAGAGAGTAGGAAATGCCCATTATTGTTTGACCTTGTGCCACGGAGACGTTTTAAGGCCCGAATGTGAGGTTATTTTTAGCTGTGCTGTTGTTTCGAAGCCGGGCTCGGGAGGACAAAATCAGCAAACTCTGCAGAGAGAGACAATACAAAATGGCAACCAGCATTATCTCCCCTTTCAACTTGACAGGAATTTTTGTCCAGATACTGAGTGCTGGTGCTGTGCTTCCTCAAGGAATGTTGAATAACTTCCGCTCACGTTACACAAGCGCCTGCCCCTGCATCACTTTCCTGTGTGGCCACTTGGCTGCAATGCCTGCAAGGGCTTTGTAATCCCCTGATCTATTATTGTTTCCTAAGGATGCATCCTGCCTGGAGAACAGCAAAGGAAGGGAAACAGTATCTAACATTACTTCCTAATTAAACTGTTTGCATCATTCAAAGCCCGTGATGAGTTCCTTCCTTTTCTCTCCTTCCCCTCTTGTTTACGAAAATTGGGAGATACAAAAAGACAGCAGGAGAGAGGCACAGTAAACCAGATCCTAATCTCCAGCACAAAAGGTATTGGAGCTTTTCCAGGTTTCTACCAGCATCCTGAGGATCAAATCCTCTGACAACTTGCTACTGTAACCCTGCAGAGGACAATGCTCTGTGCTGATGTGTAAGCTTTGCTAGAAAAATTTAATTTCTGGAGTTATGTAACTGGAGATACGGGAAAACTATTTATAGTGGTTGGGACCGTTTGGAACAAGGTTCATCTCTGGATCCAAATTTTACCTACATTATATATATATGATTTTCCCCAAAACCATTTGTTTGTGTTCCTGTCTGGTGTTTGCAGAGATGGGAATGAGCTCACACCCAGATCTGAATTCAGAACTGAGCTTCCCCAGGGTCTGGGTATGTTTGATCCGGTGTCCAGGTTTGGGCCCACCTCTGATAAACAGATCACAGCCTTGATGTGGAACCGTCCCTCTTGGCTTTATAATCTGTACCTCTGAGAATATGGGATTTCACATCTGCCAAACCCTCAAACAGCATGAACTGTTGAACACTGACATGAGCTCTGAATGGTCAGCCCTAAACGTAAAGACTACCACTCCTCAAACCAAAAATAGCAGTACTGAGAGGAAGAGGCACGAGACAAAACTCTGAGGTTGCAGAGCAGGGAAAAGCCTGGGACTCCTGGCTTTGCATCCTGAGCTCTGACTGCTGGACTAGGCAACCTCTCCAAAAACAAACTAATGCAAAAGCAAACCTCTCCAGAAACTCCAGGTACGTGTCCTTGAGAGTCAAAAGAGTAGCAAATTGGGTGTATCAACTACACACAGAGACACTTCTCCAAAAACTCAAGCCTTTGCCCCAGACTGCTTCCAGACATTAGAGCTTGCTTACGAGTTCTGTTGATGCTTGACTGATTTATCAATTATTCCAGATAAATAGCAAAATAACCCTGTGAGCTATAGGGTAGGAAGATTGTTCCCACATGCCACAGTGCCCCAGCAGGAACTCTGTTAACAACGTACCACGTGCAACAGTGAAATTCTCTGTGCGGTCAGCTCCGGCACCAACAGCTGCCCAGATGCTGTGCTGGAGTTAGCATTCCTCCCTGCGAGGATGATGTCACTCATGCAGGCAGCATTTCCAAGCAGGAATGTGCTGCAGGTTCCCACAGATCAGCAAACGGTGCAGGTCACTGACAACCACTCTGGCAACCGCGGTAAATGCAGGTAAACGAGGTGAGTCAGAGGGAGGCGTTCAGAGCCTGCCAGGCACCTTGGAGGGCTTCCAACCTCTCCCAATCCAGCTGTTGAGTGACCTCTCCAGGGGCCTCCATCTGCCTTCAGCCAGAATACTCCTCCTGAGCTGCTCCTGATTCACACCCACCCAGCTGGGTGCAGGATCAGGCGTTTATCCCCGCAAGCATCACTCATAACCCACAGCCAAGTGGTGATAGCCTGAAGAAGGAAACAAAATACTGAGGTGTCTCTCTGGAGAGAGAGAGAGGCAAGAGGCCACAGTCAGCTTCTGCTCTGTTTGTCCCTCAGTGTGAAATAGTCCAACCTTACTCCGACAGCTATAAGTTTGCAGCTGCATATTTTCCCTCTCTCCGGTGTACCTGCTGACTTGGAGTCTTTACAACAATGAAACCAAGACCTGCTTTGGACAAACTTACTGCTCTCTGAAGCACCAATGGCTCATCTGTGTGCATTTACACAAAAAAACCACTACTGACTGGGAGAATTGATCACCTTTTCATGAGGGCCAAAAGCCTCACGCTGTGCAATTGCTGCTTTTCTTAAGCTGTGCTTCAGACACCTATCGATGTGTAGGTTGGGACAGAACGTGGAATTTCTCTAGCCTCAGTGTATGGAAGTTGTTATTTGTGGGTAGAAGCCTTCTGGGAAGAAACATGCTATTATGTGAAATTATAAACTCTAAAATCTAATGGGCTGTGTTGCAAAGGTGTACAGCCGTGATTCTCACAAGGTTCACAACAGCATGGAAAAAAATAATGTCTGTTTTTCCATATTCCAAGGATTCCCTGACAGCTTGGGAGTTTACAGCTGTTGTTTGCATTTTAAAAGGAGGTCAAGTTTCTCTGCTGCAATACATGCAAGCGGAAGGCAAACATTGGCATTGCCCCTGCATTCACCCATGTGGGCATTTCAAAGGATCACCTACAAACCATTTCTTCTGCTCCAGTGAATGTTGTTGAAAAAACACACGCAGAGGTTATGTCCATAAAGGAAGCTAAAATGAATGTGGAAGAAAGAAATCAGACAGGTGAAGAAGTCATTTAGTGTCCTAATGGAAGGGCGGAGCTGAACTAATAGAAATGGATAACTACAGATTCTCTTCCATCATGAAAAATAAATGTTTATTGTTATTGTGTTTGCTATACTTAGTAGCAGTAACTTTCCACAGACTTGGCCAAAAGCCAGTGGTGTGGGAGATTTGTGTCATTCAGGTGCGATGTAGTAACAAGATGTAAAAGATCCTGATCATCACCAAAGGTCCAGAGATATTTTTGGTAAAGGAACCCTCCTTGAGAAATAAGTAATTAAATTCTACATTTCGTCATGCATACCTCGAGCATCACGTGCCAAGCAAGGCTGCTACGTCTCTACAGCAACAAATGCATTTCAGTAGCAGATCACTGCTGAAAAATATTGTCTTTGAAATATCTGAGTGTCTACGTGGTTCCCAAAGGTTAAAAGCGTGTGGCCTATTTCTCTGCTGAAACAATGGCACCACTGCAATAATCAATTATCATCACATTAGGGCAAGATCAGAAAACGGGTACAATGAAAACAATGGGGGGGGAAAGAAACAGGCTGCTGAAAAATCTGCAAAGGGATGCCCAGAAAGCTGCCTGAAGTAGTCTCTTCCCCCAGACCCTCTCAGCACACACCTCCTCACAGCTCGGGTGGGCACCTCCACGCCGCCAGTCGGTGGCTGCAGGCAGGAACTGAGTCTGCACCTGACATGCACTGGACACTGGACAGGCACAAGACACTGGAATGACCTCCAGTGCCTGTGTGGAAACACTCACCCCGTGGCTTTACAAGCAGCTCCACGCAGGAGTGGAGGAGCTGCCTCCGTCGGCCATCTGGAAGTGGTTCGTGTCCCACCAGCAGTACGCGTATCATGGCTCAGAAAGCCCTGCTCTAGACCAGGAGCCTTGCTAAGGGCTCCTCCAGCTGCCACACAGCTGCTGTGGACACTCCTCGCCCTGCTTTGTGCCCTGAGATGATGAAGACCCTCCAGAGCGGCTGTGTAGCTGTCTGTGAAACCTCGTATCTCGTGAGCAACGATTTAAACCTGCCTTAAACTCCGCTGGCTCGAAGGCTGATTTATATCTCAGTAAGAGAAAAGACAAACAGATTTTCCCAGCCTTTCTGAGTCTCTTCTCATCTCGCTAAGGCAAGGAATATAATTTCCTCCGAGGCACGCTGGAGAAGAAATCCATTAGCAGTTACAAAGCAGGGCTGAATGTCATTGTTACATCCAAATAGCTGCAACAGCCTTTGATTCTACTCCTATTACTTCGAGACAGAAACATGGGATTTTATGTGCACGCAACCAGAGCGTCTCTTAATTGCTACCTCCTCACCGCAATTGTATCGCATTCAATTTAAAACCAATAAAACAAACGTTTTGTTTCCATTTTCAATAACAATCACAAAGCAGCCCACTCGCATGGGTGTCTCTGCGCTGCATCCATTTGTTGCCCACTCACAAGTACAACATCAAGCGAGTGTCAGGCCTATAATTCGTAGCAAATTCATTCCTTTTGACATTGCCTTGAGAGCAACCAGGGCGGGTAAAGAAGTGCTTGAAGTGTTTAAACTGAAAGGAGAGCTGCGGGAAACAGGTGATTGAGGCAGGAAGCTGCACATCAAGGAGACACAGGCACAGCAGGGCTGTTGCCATGGCTGCGTGACCTGGGGACACTGTGACACAGCCAGGCTCCAGGCAAGGTGTCCCCAGCCACCCAGGGGCTGACCTGCAGTGGTCCTTTGGACAAATATTTGTCTGCAAGTGGGTATTTCTGAAGGAAAAAATACATTAAAAACAAGTGCTTGCTCTTGCATTCAATTTTTATTGAGTATTTCCTCCTATTTGGGATTTAGGGGTNAAGGCCCCAGTCATATGCTACCATTTCTCTTGCTGGCAAGGAAAAACATCCACACTACATGAAGCTGTCCACATGTACATGGAGCAAAAGGAAGGAGAACTAAATGAATTAAGGTTCATTAACCATGGACCTGCAGCTGTAAAGACCTTACAGAACAAGGACGGATAGAGCTTGGGTTATATTAAAATGAGCTGGAGCTCTGCATGAGTCACAGAAGCTTTAGAAAGATTTTTTTTAAAAAAACCTANTTTCTACTCGTTTTAGAGCAGGGCAAAAAAGGGAATGGATTAAGGGAGAGCTTTAGGGTTTCCCAAGGTAGGCAGAGAAATAAAATAAAATAAAATAGNTATATATTTAGCAAAGCTTCAGGAAAGAAAGCACGTGGCTTGTGAACAGAAATGCAGGGCTCATGACTGTAAATATAAACACTATTTTTGAACATCTGCAACTATTATTAGACAGTGTCTGTTTGTTGGCATGGCCTGCTCTAGCAGGTGAAGAAATGAAGAGGGTATTTTTAGTGTCAGCAGGTTTTAAACTTGAGTACTTTGGGACTGAGATGATTTTGATTAACCTGTTTAGCTACTGGGGTTTTTTTGATGATGTGCATAGGAGGGTGGCACACTCAATTTTTAAACAAATTCAGATTAGCTACAATAAGCATATTTTTAATGCCCTATTATTTTGCAACTATTTGTGATGCACATCATCCCAGCTTCCAGCTCAAGTGGAAAAATCTTTGTTGCCCATATTCAAAACCGTGACAAGTTATGTTACACAGGAGAAAAGTCATGCAGGTATTTTACGTGAAGGTCAATTTTAATAATAATATAGTAATAGTAGTAATAATAATAATAATAATAATAATAATAATAATAAAGAAACTGCTTCTTTTAAATGGATTTTTCATCCTGAAGATTTAGGGAATACAGAAGATTTTGGGAACCCTTGATATTCTGCTCCTTTATCTCCCCCTTTTGCAGTCTTCAGCAGGTCATTTTAATGTTCATTGCCATTCATCTGTCTCAGAGAGATGTGCAGAGACTGCCTGTTTTAGGGGTTTTAACTTAATGGTAAGAAGAGTGGCAGTGACAGTGTAAATGAAACAGTAAGAAAAGCAAATTAATTGCTGACATTAAGAGTTTGATGTGCCAAAACATCACCTTTTCAGGTCAACATGAATCATATTTCATCCACAGAGTTACAACTTAGTGTATTCTCTATATACACTTTCCTAAAAGTTAATGGTGAGTGAATGCATGACTGAAGCATTAACAACCCAAGAAAAGTCCACCAAACCCAACAAAAAAAGCAAAGGCGTTTGTTTTGGGGTTTTTTTAAAGTCTGTGGAAGTTTGGTACTTCTCATTGTCTCCTGCTCTGGGTTCCCTCTGGAAGGAGCAGTGCCAAGACACTCTGAGAAAGGCTATTCTTGTTCCATTCGCAGCCCAGCGAGAAGCAGGAAGCCCCATAAATCTCACAAGAAAGCCTGTTTTGCCAGCAGGGCTGATTCTGAAGTTAACCCAAGTTGTGTCACAGCCTTCAACAAGGATCCAGCCAGGCTGAATCATCGCATTTATGGAAATCAAAGAGCTTCAGAAGGGTTTGGACGGAGATCAGGAAAGTATCTAAGCACTAAGTGTCTAAGTAGGTCCCAAAATCAGATTCCCAAAGCAGTTGCACAACAGGGGCAAGGGAAGCCCCAGCAACACCGAAATCCAGCTCCTGATCAGGCTCAAGGAAGGTGTCAGAGGCAAAGCACCAGGGATTGCAGAGAGGAATGACACAAGCTGAGTACAGGCCTGAGCCCCATTTTCTGCAAGATTTATTTAGGATAGATTTTTGGGTAGCGTTTTCCTTTGCTGGATTTAAAAAAAGAAAACCTATCCTCCTGTAGGGATCAATGCTGCCATGTGCAAGATTGCCTAGCTGCATTTGCAGAGATATACACAGAGTTCCCCACTCCATAGCTTGTTTCCCACGTGTTGGCCCACCAAGGATTGAATTAAAGAGCAATCAGGCCCTCAGAGGTGAAAGAAAGTTTTGTTTCCAGACACGTACGCTCCTTTTGGACAAGCCAGCCTCCTTCTCGTGGCTCTGTTCTTATTACATATATTAACTGTGGTCTATTTGACATGCTATGTGAGTGCATGTGCTTGGAAGCATGTTCCCAGTCAATGAGAGGAAAATTTCCAGTATGTTAACACAGAAGGAACAATTTGAGTATCATTTACACACTTTTGAATTCGGGTTAAATATAAATGAAAGAAAATCAATGCAGAAAATCAATGCAGCTTTTGGCTGGAAA
Source organism: Aleadryas rufinucha (assembly GCA_013397815.1). NCBI lineage: Eukaryota > Metazoa > Chordata > Aves > Passeriformes > Aleadryas > Aleadryas rufinucha. The sequence continues at coordinate 62,750 of VZTH01005815.1, forward strand.
TGAACATGAGGTCACACTGGCAGGGCCTCGGGGTAGAAATAAGCGGCAAATTGTTCCTCTGCCCTTGAAAACATCATCAAAACCCCATTAAGGAAAAACTCCACTAATCTCTTGATGCATTTTTTCCCAGAAACAGAAAATGACCACCTCTGTCACGTCTACCTCCAAACAACAACAGAAAATGAGAAAAACAACCATACAGCAAGCGATTCCAAGGTTGGGTGTTATCCTACACTGTAAGAGGTTCCGGTTCAAGTAGCTACTTCCTGACTCTCCCTCCCTCCCTCTCTGAAATACAAAGCTCAGCAGTATTCCAGAAAGAGAATTATTTACCTACAAAAGTCTTATGTTGCAAAATTTCTCCTGGATAAAACATTAGAGCTGGAGCATTCCCACAGCTGCACCAAAGGCTGCTGGGTTTGCTGCCTTCACATCACAGGATTCCTGGTTAGCTCTGGATGTACATAACCCAGACCCTCCTAAACCACCCAGAGGTGGAACAGTGAAACACACCAGATCCTAAAAATCCCCCCACATGCCCTGTGACGAGTTCTCAGGGAAAGCTGAGCACCCTGCACAGGCCCTGCCTATATTGATAAATGATAAGGACCAGAGCAGGAGCCTGGTCAGTGCTGCCCACACCGTTGTTAACCTGCTCACAAACATGGGTTTGGCTCTTGCCAGCTTCTCCTCTCTCAGATTCGCTTCAGCACGATCTGAGAGATAGCAAAGGTCATCTGTTTCCACCAGGCAGCATGGCCAAGGTGTCTTGGCTTTTTGGGAAGGGAGGAGGGTGAGCTCAGCCACACGGCTGAGTCATGCTGTGCTCTTTGATCTCCAGGCCAAAGAATCATCCCTGGCTCACTGTGTTCTGCTACAGACACAATCCTGACAGCTTGAGTTGAGAAGAAAGATGCCCGCTTCACTATCTCTCCATAAATCCCTCGGGACTTCTCCAGAACGTGTTGGTGGGATTTCTGGGGTGATCGGGAAGATCCCAGTTTAAAGAACCCTGGAAGGAGCCCATTTTTCCTGTGAAAAAAAAATGAATCACCAATGAGTTCTTCCGTAAATCTAATTCGGGCAGTGAGACAAGGGGATATTTCCACAACTTGGACCTTCAGTTTTGGATGAGGCAGCAGCACATTGTCTTTCCCATAACTGAGACTCCAAAGGACTTGTAAACACTGGAGCCAGAGAACACCTCTGCGACACGGTTTGGCCCATGCCATTATTCCCTTCCTACAGGGAGCAAAATTGGGTCACAGCTTTGGTGAAATACTTTTCCAGGGCTCTTTCAGCACATTAAAGTGGCACTGCTGAAAACAGGATGCGTGAGTCACAAACTCTAGACTCCCGTTTAACCGTGCGGGGAAAGGAGATGATTATTTGGATTTTGGGGGACAGCAGGTTGCAGCCACAGATGGGGATGTGCTTCCTGGGGTTACCTGAGCTGGGGATGGCTCGGAATGGCACCATGGAACCAGGCTGGAGAGCTGGCCCTGCTCTGCTGCAGCTGCAACAGCGCACCTGGGCCATAAACCCTACCTCTCAACACCAGGCAGCAGGGGGCTGAGAAGTCAGATCCTTCAGCACACAAGGTCACCAGGCCAAAGCCTTTTTATGGATTCAGCCCTCAAAACAGGATTTAATAGCACGCAGTAAATAAGGCCTTGGGCCACACATGGAACAATGAAGATGAAACAAACTACTGAATAGCTGCTCATTAAGAGGCCTCTGAACATCCTGTGCGCAGAGGTAAGAGGGGTCTGCGGAAAAAATAGTATGTGATCAGATAATTAAAAAATGAATCATAATGAATTACACAGGCAGCTTTAATTAGGGCATTTCCTTACTTTCCCGTGCTTTTCTTTGCGACATCAGTGTGTCCTTCCAATGCCATTTTTGTGTGTGCACGGTGTAGAGCTCTGTTCAGTCATGCTCTAAAGGCCACAGCAATATTTGTGTTGCAAAGCCACGTTAGGTTTCCCTCACAGGTGCTTTTTCTCCAGGTCTCCTGGATCTGTTCTCACCTGCCCAGCTTTGCATGGAGGAGACCCTGCAACCTTTACAAAGAGCTGCTTCGATAACTCAAGAGCAAGAACAGATTCAAGCCCTGTGTCTTTAAGAAGTGTCAGAAGGAAAAGGCAGAGCAGCAGAAATACTCGTTGTACAACTCAGCTCTTCCAGCTACATCAGCTTATAACCATACCGGATTCCAGGGCATCCGTGGGAAAGTATTTATTTTACCTGTAGGTATAATTGTGAGCAATAAAAACAGCTCAAACCTTGCCAGAAAGGGTGTGAATTTCTAAAAAGAAGGAAAAAACTCTGAATTCCAATACCTGAGCAAACAAGTTAGTGTAACAGAAAAAAAAAAAAAAAAAGAAAATGAAACAGCGTTGCCAAAACAATGAGCTTATGATTTGCCAACAGCTGGATTGCACTTTCGCTTATAAATGCTGCAAAAAAGGCTCTGACTTCTGAGCACATTTTCTTTTGAATCCAATCGTTTTGTTTCTCAGCGCAAAGGATGCGTAGAGAAGGAAAAAATAATATTAGCAGAAGCTTTGAAAACCAAAATAACCCCCCCATACCTTTTCCCTGGAAGACTTTTCACCAGTTTGGCGATAAAGAAAAGGCATGTCTTGCCAGCTTAAAAAGTGTTGGCTCCATGGAACCGGAGAGGAGGCAGGAAAAGAGAATGGAGCTCCCCAAAAAGCACATGCACAGAGTCAAAAACATGAAATGCCGTGTTTTGGTCTGCCTTGCCAACTAAAAGCTCCACAGTGTTGTCAAAGCAGGGATACAGAGGTTGGAAGTGCTGCTTGCCTCACCGCCAGCTGGTGACAACGCAGCTGGATTGCAATCTCACCCTGTGTCGTGCCCAGGTTGTCCTGTCACCTAAAGCCTCACCGGTGTGTCACGGAATGGATGAGGAATTTGACTTGCCTGGCCCATCAGCTCGAGCTTGCATGGACACTCTCTTTGAACAAAATCTCACCAGCCAAAGGCTCCCACTGGCAAGCTCTTGCGTTTCCTCGTGCGCCACGGAACGCTCACTGCCTTCCTGACAAGTCTCATTTCCAGCCCTGAGTGAAACCAGAACTTTCCTGGAAAGCAAACTAGGTGGGAGAACAAAGTTAATCAGCTTCAGAAGCCCTTCCAGAAGCCTGTTTTACAGGATGGCTTAAGACAGGAGTTATTTCAACTAAGCTTGTTCGACTAAGCCCCAGCATCGTGTCTTGCTAGGGAATTGGAATACCTAAAAATGTTCCCAATTTTCACCTGCCGAATCTTTGGCCTTCAAGCTGACGGTGACACCTTCTTGATCAGGTCTTTACACCTCTGTACTCACCTCCACCTTCCTTTGGCTGCTCGGCCCTGCTGAGTTTTTCACACGGAGCTGACTTCTCCTTTTTGGTCTCTGATGATCTGCTAAATCTCTTCTACTCCTTATCACAATCTGGTTTGCAGCTATTTTGCAGGTCTGCTTGGAGGGCTTTTTAGACAATGTTGAAAATCCCAGAGATGCTGCACCTCTCCTACAGAATCTCTGCATTGTTGTACATGCACCTGCTTGTTTCTGCTGTGCACCTAGACAAATGCAAGGTTTCTCTTTTATGCCGGTCAGCCCCTTGTACAAGAAGGCAGAAAATTGTGCTATTTTAGCCCAGAAGGTCTGGCAATGGTGGGACTCACAATGGCAGCGACAATAATGTCTGGCCAAAATGCTCCTTTCGCTAGATTTGGCAGGGTTGGCCATATTTGAAAGGTATCATGCAGCAGCCTCTGTGCAAAATTCATCATATAAGGAAAAAAAAAAACAAACCCAGCTGAACTTTAAAAATGAGATGCATTTGTACTTGGCAACACTGGTTTTCTGATTGTTTTCTAATGGCAAAGACTAAACAAGATGGCTGTGGCAAAGCAAAGGAGACAACTGAAAATGAAGGCCAAAACAAAAAACCTATAGACAACTCCACAATAAAGACAATTTCCATGCAAACTGCAACTGTTGAATTTCAGGCCTTTCAGCTGCCTGTCTGCTTAAAAGCTTTTTATTCAGCAAACAATTTACTTTGTAACAAAACTAGGCCTGGAAAATTTCTGCCCAAAACATGCTTCTTTCACAGAATCAGAAATTAGCTGATGACTTAATAGCAACACTTACTACTAAGCATTATAATAAGGAAGTATTTTATGTACTTGCCTTGCATTCTACCAAAGACAAAGATGAGAGACTCGTGCTGTTCTTGTACCACACATGTATATCATGGGTCAAAATTTGCCAGTGAGGGTCCCCAATGGTGGTGTTCTCTGGCTTTTGTGGAAGTCTAAAACATCCCAGAAAAACCAACAACCAAAAATGTTGGTTAGTACTTGTGCTAAAATAACTAAATGAAATTCAGCTTGGAAACTGAGGCTTGTACATTCAGAGAAAGATAGTTTAAGGGATATGTTTGGGGATGAGTAGCAGAGCAATGCGTGGATAATAGCCAACACAGAAAGTCCACAGTTCTTTGCAGCATATTTGGGAACTCACTGCCACAAAAATAACAGATGGAAACAAAGGAAGATGCAGTCATTTCCATCACATGGAAATTTGGAGGGTGGAAAACGGACTGAAGCACTCTGAATTTTTCTTTCAAAACTCTTGTTCCAGTCACACTAAAATCCACTGCATTCATTCTCCAGATACCACGAGGAAGATGATCTGAACGATGCCTGGACTGAAAGTGGGACCTGAAAGACCGACCAAGTAAGAGAAAAACCCCGAACCATCGACATCTCGGATACCAAGTGTTAAAATATTTTGGCAAAACCTTATCTATAGCAGATATAGGAGCTGCAGAAAGGCCATCTGGCCCAGCATCCTGTCTTCAACAATGGCCATAAGCAAACCTCACGACTAAGTTAAGAACAGGGGCAAACGTATATGACCCTTGCTTTGAGCACTTTCCCAGCCTGGAATTATTTTAAGCTCAAATGTTTCCTGAGTTTGGTGTGGCCACTTAGGAACCTCCAACAGAGCTGTCCCTTCCAGGTACTTGCCTTGTCTCCCCTTGGAGCCCTGCAGGTGCTTTTTGCATCCAGAGCATCTGTTGGCAGGAAATCTACTTCTAGAAGTTGCTTTTCTCTGTTTTGAACACGATTCCTGCCCAGATCATTTGACAGCCCTCATTTCTTGCACTCTTAGAGATGGCAACCGGTATCCACCCAACCATACCACCACTGGCTTGTAGACTTCTATCAGATCCCACCTTGCTCACTTTATTTTCTGAACTGAAGCATCCCAGGAGGTCCAGTCACTCCTTGCCTCAGACCTTTGATCATTCTTTCTGCCCTTTCCAGGGCCTTTTGTAGTTTTGGGGTTTGTTTCTCCTGCAGCAGAAGGGCCAGCACTGCACATGGGTGGAGTATGGGAGTGCAGAATGACACGGTGGCAGCTCTCCAACGCCCCAGGGCCACAGCCCACGCAGTTTGGGACAACAAAAGGGGGAGAAACCTCTGGAAACTGCAGGAGAAAGGGAACAGTACAATCCTTATGATAATTGTGGCTGCAGAAGTATCTATTCATACTGCAAGGATCTGAACCTCAGTTGAGCAAGAGCCTGAGTATTTACCAATAACATTACAAAACACCTTTTGAAACTTGGTGAGCAAAACCAGATCTATTCAAAGGTATCATGTACCCACAGGTAACACATTATTCAGCCCACAGGAGTGACCATTTCTATATAAATATTTTGCAGTGGCTTTCACTTTTCTGTTACTTAAAACCTTTCAGAAGCTGACTGGGTTGCCGATGTGTGCACAGTTTTACCTGTCATGGTCATCCTTAAAAGGTTCCCTGGGATTCAGGTCAGGTTTTGTGCTTGTGCCTGGTCTTACACACAAAATCACCTAAAATTTGAAATTCCCCTTGACATTTCTCACCCCCTGACTACAGTTTCGCTTTCTGCTGGGCACTTTTCCGATTGAGGTGTTGTGGTCTGAGGGACTCACCAACAGCAAGCACAAAGAAGAACGCAGTAACGGGAATTAGGTTTGTGAAAGGCTTTTCATGCACTTGAAAGCGTCCCCCTAAAGAGCCCATATTCCTACGAGCTTTCTGCAAAATGGTTGCCTGCAATTATTTTTCTCATCTTTAAGTGCATTTATGTAAAGGCTGCAGCAACAATTGGCACATATGAGCAGCAGATTGTCTGTGTTTTTCATTAGTGTGGCAGCAAAATATCCTTTGTTTTTCAGTCCTGGGCTGAACGGAACATCTTCCACAGAGACAAATCTCCACGATGATTAATCATGAAGCATTCCATATGGATACTGATATCCCACATGCTTTAAATGAGGCTGGGTGGGAAATCTTCTGCTTCACTTACCTCCCAAGCCAGCAAACTGCTGAAAGGTACCCACAGGTCCATTCCCCCGTGATTTTTAACATCACTGCAGATTTGGCTGAGACCAGGTTAACTGTAGAAGCCTTTGCTGTTATAGTACTGATCGTTTAGTGGTGTCATTTTTTAGTTTAGTTTTTCCATAAGGACAAAAATAGGGATATGCTCACACGAAACTATTTTTGCTGAAGTGGCTTATTTCACCCGACAGACCCGATGTGAAGCCACACCGCTCAAAAGTGTTTCCCAACAGCATAAAACTCACTGTGAGGGTTTAGCATGGGACAGAAGGCTTTGGCCGTGCTGCCTGCAGAACCATTTGGCATTCCATGGAGCACTGCAGTGTGGAACCTTCCTGGGATGCAGCTGAACCACACTTGGGTTTATATTTCTAACATATTAATATATTTATGTATTAATAGTTTCCCCACATACTGCGGAGCAGTAATCTAAAGCGCAGTCAAACTGTTCCATCATGCAATATATTGAGCACAATACTCTAGCCAAAATCAGCTCTAAAATAAATAGCCACAACTTAATTGACGTAATAGAGGTCTATTTGCTTATACTGTTACTAGCTTGGCACTCTTCACTTATTTGACTTCAACTCAGAAAGAGCATTAAGAGTCTAATGTCCATTTTCCAAGTGGAAATAGAAGCAACTTCTTCCTATCTACACACATAAATTAAAACACCAGAAGTACAGCACAGTATTCTTTTCTTTATGACTGTACCTCAGTCTGAAGTACAGGTTCAGTTTTGACTTAATTTTTCCTTCTCCCAGACATATTTACTGTCCCACTTCCTCAAAGTCCATTATTGATGACAGACTGCTCAGTCAGTCAGTGGCTCTCACTACACTTCTTTCATCTTCTGACCCGCAGTGGTTTCAATGTGGTTCTACAAACAGGTCTCTACCCTCACAGCATATGATAAAATCCCCAAGATTCTGAGCTTCAGCAGGCAGAGAACACAAACTTCATCCTTAAGTACTTTGTACCCTTTCCTGAAGCCGCCTGGAACAAAGCTGGCTCCTGGGATGGCTTCTTTTGCTGTTGTTTTCTGCCATTTGGGTAGAGGTTCAACGAACCAAGGTCTAACAACTGGACATCCAGATGCAAATTTTGGTAAAAATTAATCCACATCCTGATGTCCCTCCAGAATCAGGGATAATTAACTCATAGTATTACAATGTTGGCCCTGGCTGGGACATTTCGGTCGTGACCCGACCAAATCTTAATCCAATCAGCTTCTGATGCACCAGTGCCTTCAAGGTGCCAGAATCACCAACAAACAAAGAAACCCTGAACACTGAATCTTTTCCCTTCTCTGTAAGATTCCTGTCACAGCGTGCTCTCCATCCAAAGAGCCCAAAGGGCTTGGTAGGAAGATAGGCAGATAAGATTGTTTCAATAAGGAATTTTGAAGGACCGGCTCTTGCAGTGATTCAGCTCTGAAGAAAAAGGCCCCTACCAATCCAAAATAGCTTGAGTGGAGGTTTATGTAAAATGAAACCCTTATTTATGCTGTATATTCAGTTTTCATTTACAAATAAATATACAGCAGGTATAAAACTGCCAGCTTAAATCCTTGGCATTGATGAAGACATTCGATTTGCTCTTTATTAGCATTCAGAAATGCTGATTTTTTTTTTCTACTTATTTTTTAAAAAGATAACCAGGTTCCTACCTAGTTTGCGGGCTAGGTTTTGAGCTACATGAGTATAATTCAAGAAACAGTCTACTGAACTGAAATATGTTAAATGAGAGGATGAGAAAAGCAGCAACATGCATTAATATGTTATTCAGAGCCTTCACAGAGCTCCTGACCTAAAGAACCAGTCAAATCTTCACCAAGTCAGGCCTCAGGAGAGCCAAGTGGCCTGCATTTCTTTATACAGTTTTCTTCACGCCATCCCAATTATTAGTCTTGAGCTAATGGTGCTTTGCTATGAATAAATATGCAAAGTGGAACCGATTGAATGAAATCCAAAAACCCAGGACACAAAGCTCCTCTGCTGTGTGCCAGTACCTCGCAGCTGCTGGGGCATGAGCTAGAAGACAGCTATATTTGCCTGGTTCACTGCAAGGCTCTGGTGTGGGCTCCATTACAAGCCAATACAAGATTAAAGAAAAGGAAAGTCGAACCTTTCCACAAACCCATCCGAAAGCAAACTCAGCCATGCCGCAGAGACAGTGATTTACACTAGCATTCAATTTTTAGGGACTGAAACGTCCCATCTGAGCAACAAACAAAAAATTAACCTATTGTTAACGATTTTCTCATTCATGATTTGAAACAGGAGCATTCGCCTCACTCAAAAGCGTATCAAACACGCTATTTTTTTAATCACTGTGAACAGCAAAAACAGGACTTTTAACCGTGCTGAAACCACAGCAGGGGCTTTACCACCGCTCACTGAAAACGACAGTCTGACCCACACAGCAAAGTTTTAACGTATCTGTGATTTGTTTTGCACTTAACTGGAGCTCTGAAAAGTGATACCAGTAAACAGCATTAAAATCTTCTGCCGTACGTGGAAGTCTGCCTGGATCAGTGGCTTCATTTCAGATTTATCACTCTCCTTTGGTCCACTTTTGAACTCTCCTCTCTTCCTGGCCCCACAGTGTGTTCCAGCAATTTCTCTGGGGCTGTGCAAAGGTAGCAGCTTCTGGCGGACAAAGGTCCATCTAAGAAATGAATCAAAATCACCACCAAGCGTTTCAAAGTGAATGCTGCTTTCATCTGAAGAGGAAACCATGCCTTTTAATCTTAATTATTTTGCCATGGTTCTTCCCTCTGTTTAAAGGCTAACAGGAAAAGTAAGAAGTCTTATAAATTATTAAGCAAACAGAAATTCTGAATCACTGCATTCCTTGAGATGCCAGAAGAGTCTCAAGAAAGGCAACCTTCTCATTTCTGAACTTTCTGGAGTGTGGCTGGTAAGCATCAGGCGATTTTGCCAGGTGAGTTAACATCTAGAAATCTAATGAGCGTTGAAGGGAAATTCCTAGCATGGTGATCAATTAGATCCTCAACTGCAGTTGAGAACAATCAATGTTGGATGGTCTGGCACTCCATTTTTTTGCCAGGACACTGACAAAAAATTGTCAGCTGTGTGGTTCCTGGTGCTCCTTTTGCCACACACATCCTGCCTCTCACATGTTCTGAAAGCATGAGCTACAAAACCAGTCAGGTCTACGAAGGGGAAAGTGGTGAAAGATACTCCCAGATCAGAAGAGTGACCCTTCATCCTGATGTCCTATATAAAAAAAAATTGTGGAGCTGAACCCACTTAATTTTGAAGCATAAAGAATTGCTTTTGCCCAGGAAAGTATTATCAGGCCTTGTGTTAGTAGTAATCATTTTATTATTTACTAACGCTACTGATTAGCCAACTGAAGGCAGCTTTGTCTGTCTGTGTGACAAAAAAATCAGTCCATTTCATTTTCTTTCAAAACAACAACTTCACCTTCCTGTCACTGGAGCACTGGGGCCTTAGGACAGAGCTGCAATTACTGGTAGCACCACGCCAGCGGCGATCAGGGCAGTGGATTTGGCAGCCTTGGGGGAGCTATCGCTTTCCCTGCCTCCAGCATGGACCAGACCACCAAGGAAGTGTAGATAAACATGGCAGGAGGCTGAGGACTGTGCTGGAAGCTTTGCATCCGAGTGCTCCAAGTAAGATGTTGTTTAGGTACAACAAGGCGCAGTTGTACACAGGAAATACTCATTGCAATGGTTGCAGACAGGATCTGAGTGCTTAGGAAGACAGCAAAATCCATTAAACACCAACAGAGATCCTGTAGATCCTAGCAAATCAACCATGGTACAAATTTAGATGTAAGAATCTGTACTTCAGATCTCACTGTGAGCTCACATGGCTTTATGCAACCTTGCACTTACTTTTGGTTTGCTCCTTTTGTTAAAACCACCGCTGGCTGCAAAAGGCACTATAAAATTTGCTCCAGCCAAGTCATGCTAGAAGAATTCTTTCCCATTTCCTGTCCTTCCTTCCCAGCTCCTCTCTGCCATCCCTGTTTATCCTGATGTCCTTTGTGTACCTTCCTGATGCTGCCAGTCCAAATGTCCAGCCTCCCTGTTGTGGATGCCATGATAACCTTTTGCATTTAATAGAACCAGAAATGGATTTAGGCAAAAATCCCACCAATTTTTGTAACAGCAATAAATACACTCAATATGTCAGTATACTTAAACATGTCTCAACAGCACAAATTGAAAAGGCTGGACAGACAGAGCAGGAAGCAACTGAGAAAACCACATGCCTTGTCAAACAAGCTCTGTCCATTTGCTTAGATGACACTGACCTCCTCACAATTACCCTAAATACCCAGCTTGACCTGCTGAGAGTTTGTGACAGGAAAAGAAAACAAACAAAAAACCCTGACCTTTGATCTCTGTAGCAGCCACAAATAATAAGGATGAGCCACAGAATAACTTCATTTTGTCCAGATAATTATAAATGTTCCTCTTCACATCAAGTCCTACCTTATTCTAGAAAGGAAAATTGAAGTCTGTAATTTAAAGGGAAATGGAGCACCACTGACTGGGAGTTCCAGGTACCACTTTGCTGGAGGTACAGAAACAGTATCAATCACAAAATTCCAAGTGCCACTGACTCTTCCCTTCAGTGTACAGCTAAAAGCAGAAGAAAGAGAGAGAGACCAAAGAGAGCAGGGCTGTTGATATGCTGAAGAAAATTTCTCAAGTGTTTACAGGTCTTTCATTATCTGAATCAAAGGTTCTGTCTTGTCAAGAGGTGATTCCAGGGAGAGGGAAGGGTTTTATTACAGAAGTATGCCCACACATGGGATTTTCTTCCTGTTCTTCAAACCCACTCTGCTGGAAGTAATTTGCAAGACCAGCCAAGTCCCTTAACACACAGTCCCCACAAACAGTGAGTTTGCTCCTGTATTCCTGGAGGATATTTTCATGTTGCCCCCACCTAGTGCCACCTTTTGCATCCTGACAAAAGGTAACCTTGAGGGGAGAACTGAAGGCTGAAGGCTCACACACGGCTGAAATCAGGGAAATCACCCATCACTTCAAGGCTGTGTCTCCCATGAAAGCCTCTGAGGGTGGCAACACCTCTGTGAGACCACCCTGACAGCACGTGATGCCTGCACGATCTTCACCACTTTGGTCTCCAGAGCCTGTAGATTAACAAATGGCTCAGGTGGGAAGCACAAATAAAAGCCAGGTATGGTATGGGAAAAGAACAAATCAAAGAGACCACTTATCCCAGGGAGGATCTGGCTGAAAGAAGACAAAGCGCCATGCTGAGAACTAGAACCACTAAATTAATGTGAGAATTCAGTTATAGCTAAGAAATATGAATAAGTCTCCCTGGGAAAGGTGTGATGCACAAGCAGGGGCCATCAGCCTCAGGGAACCCGACAAATTCCCAGCTCTCAAACACTTGCTTTTAGCAAAGCCTGCAGAAGGAGCTGGGTAGTGAATGCTGCCTACCCCTTGGCAAGGAGCTAGCCCACCACTGTCTCTCTCTCACTGGTGTGTTTAAAGGCAAATCTGTGTTCTCACACACCATAAGTCTATTTTTCCATTGGAAATGTCTTTTAAAACAATAGCAGGAATAGTGGGAACAAACACCAACAAAAGGCAGGGAAAGGATTCGCTCCTCGTGGCACTAATTCCTTCAGTAATAAACCATAACTGCAAATTCAGTTACTCTTAATAGCAAAATTAGGTTCTTACCTGTTACTTTTTGCCATTCACATGACCTTTAGTCATTGGAACTGGAATTGACTTGTGTGGGTGTAGTTTGGTATGAGAATTGAAGGCTCTCATAATTCTCAAACACACCTACATTGATGTAAGAGCTGCTTAGTGTTTCAATGGAAAAAAAGAAAAGATAAGTAAATCTTGATAATGTAAATAGTGTTCAAGCTTTAGAGATCATTTCCTGAATAAGCAGAGTAGGCTGGGTCAGGGGGGCGGGAGGGAAGACTTAGAACAGATTTGCTATCAGGATTTCACAAAGCAGTTGAAAAATATGAACAGATTGACACATTTTGTTTTTTAATACAAACTGAGGATGCTGTCATGATGAAAATGGAGATCAACTGATCCATCCTGTCATGACCTGTGACAGTGCTTGGAGCTGATCATGGAAACAGTCCAACTCTTGCTTACTGTTTCAACACAATATAAACCAGATTATAATATGATACTCTTTTCCTGAACATTCTCAAAAGTCTCACCACCTCTGCTTACTCACTCCCAAACCACCAAGATTTTGCATTTATCATCAGAGAAGTGGTGTGATTTTTCTCAAGCTTTCCTTTGTGAGGCTTTTTTGTTACCACAGGCTGAGAGTTCACACTTAGACTTCTCGAGGTCTCCCTGGCAGACCTGAATTAGCACAGGAGCTCTGGAGCACTCCTCCATCCATACAATTTCCCCATTATGAGGGATAGTTTAATATGTGCCTTTAAATCAGGCTCAGAACAGCTTGTTGTTGTTGGTTTTGGTTGGGTTTTTTTGATAAAATTAACCTCACAAAGATAATGCTGCACCAGTAGTCTCACTGATGCCAATTGCAATGAAGTGAACCCTACTCACTTTTCACATGTAGGACTGGGAAAAACCTTTCTTTATATGATTTGGGCTTTTTTGGCAGTGAAATCCGAAGAGGAAAAAAAAGTCAACAATCAACTTGATCCAAATCTCATTTTCTTCCCGTTCCTGCTATTGAAATGAGAAAGGATCTCCCCACCCTACCCATATACAAACTTAAAACTGAAAATAGAAATAAGACTTTTTCACTCTTCCCTCGGGTGCCCATGTATGAGAAAAGATTTTTGGATGACCCTCAGAGAAGGTGTTATTCATTCAGCAGGTGGCCAGCACATATTCAGGTCCCTCATCTGTGTGAGGGTTTGAATCCACACTTCCCACCTGAACATCCCAAGATACACGAGCCACTTTTTTTTCTAGGAGAGCAAACCACAACACCACTGAAGGGTTCAAACTCCTCATCTGGATTTGGGTCCGTGGCCTCCTCATTGCTTCATTCGGCCCAAGCTCTGGCTCAGAGCAAGACTCACAGGGAGGGATTAGGGAATCACAGCTGCTTTCCTGATGAGATTTCATCTCCCTAATGCTGTGGCTTGTTTTCATCCCACCAGGTCCCCAACCTTCCAAAGAGTCCCCAGAACAAAACAGGCTTGGACAAGGTAAAGAGGACAAATAACAACTTAGACATCTGAATGACTTGGGCATCCACATTTCGTTTTCAAAAGCCAGGTGGGCTGCAAGTGAAGTGAGCAGTCTGAAAAAGGAACTTCTCAGACTGAAAAAGGAACTGTTGTTGCCAGCGGGGAGGAGCACACCACGTGTCTGAGGCTACCCCATGCTGATTCCTCTTCCCATATTTCCTCTACAGTCAATGGACAGAGGATGACTTTTCCCAAGATCAACGCAGAGCACCTTGGTGAGGTGGGCAAAAGACCACTTCTCTTCTGCATTTTTTGAAAACTACTTCTTTTTCACTTTAAAACCTAAACCTCTTTAAAATGCTCACAAGATCACCCCAACCTTCCTCATTCATTAGCAAAATACCCCTTTTTATTTACACTTTGCTTATCCTCTTCAGTGTTTGAGCATCCCCTTTAAGACTTTTACATCCAGTAACAAAAATGTGAAGCAAAATGCTGAAGGCTTTGAGTTTGGCCTGTGTAGACTTCGACTGTCCTCAGCTTTAAGGAGGGATCTGTCATAATAATGCACACAAGCGGCAAGTAAAATTTATCAGCAATGATTAGACATTTCTGGAATGCTGTGGTACTTTTCCATATTAGTGTTCAATTCTGAGGTGCAGTATATTATCTACGGAGAGCCCACATAATCTTTTTGAGATGAGAAATGTGCTCACAAATCAGCGTGCTGGCTGCACTTCCCGCTACCGACACCGGATTTTGAAAAAAGAGATCTTGGTAACAGGGTAAACACACAGAGGTTTTCTCCCAGAGACCCGGGTTCAAGTTCTTACTCAACAGCAAGGAAAACCAAATGTGATAGCCTCCATCCCAGTCAGCACAAGTTATTTATCGTCACCGACCCGTCACAGGCTCGGTGCAGCAGCCAGCGCTCGTCTGGCAGGAAAAGCCTTAGTCTGGAGTAACTGGAGACTTGCCTGCCAGCAGGAGAATCACAAACCCTGCCTGTTACACCAGCATGCTCCCTTTTTCAGAGCATCAGTGTCATTGGTGATATTAATAAAAGCATATGGAACTGGTAGAAGTTGAAATTATCGAAACAGAGCTGCCTGGAAAACAGGAAGGGATTTTTTTTTTCCCCCCACTACAGAAAATAACGCATTTCTACTCACAAAGAAAAACTGACATTTCAGACACTGTGGAAATAGTGCTTGGAACAGAGATCTGGGACAGATCTTCACACACTGTGATCTCCATGCCTGGCCAGGGAAGATGATGCAGGGATCCAAGGACCACTGTGTGTCTTTGGAAACGACACCTCCTGGGCAGTCTCACCCCTAAAGGGGTAATGAGATGAGACTCAGCAGAACCTTTAACTCTTTTACAGCACTTAAAGTGGTTGGATGCAGGGCTCCCAACACTTCCAGAATTCTGTTCTTCTACAAAATTGAAAATGCATTTCTCTTCAAAATAATTCCTTTTCCCAAAGCCTAACAGAAGAAACAGTCCCAACAACAAAGGAGTTCAGTTTGATTTAATTGCTTCACCAACTCGAGAGAGTTGCAAGTTCCATTTCAACCCTGTCACTGGTGCTGCAAAAGCAGATCCCAAGGAGAAACACCTTTATAAATCAATGGCTAAATGCTTCCATGAGATTTATTCCCCAGCCTTATCTTAAACGGGTAACGTGTGACTGGCAACACTAAGAAAAGAATTCTAGCTATTGTCCTCAGGCAGGCACTCTTCTGGCAGCTACAAAATAAATTCAGCCTAACCATAAACTCCAGTAACTATCAGGAATATGCATTATCTCTGCTGAAATTGTAGTGTTGCTCTGCAAGTTTATTAATGAGCAGACATTTTCAATCCTAACTGCCCAGGCTTCAGAGAAGTGAAAGGGAGTTTATAGGCATAAAAAGCAGGAAAAAACCAATCTGACTTCATCTGCTGGGCTTTTATCAAATGTATATAGCCAAAGAGCTTTAGAAAAGCTGGAAATTACTGTTTTCACCTTCTTTGCTTGGATAGCTATCAAACATCTTTTTATTTTTAGCATCAAAGTAGCTGAAAGGACATTGTTAGAAAGAATGGTCTCCCTCTCTTGGCTCATGCAATAAACTTCAGGGAGGGGGTTTAACTTCAGAGACTGCTTGAAAAAATGGGGGTTTTTAATTCCCAATCCAGCCTGGCAAACTAAGTGTCTGTTTTGTTCGTCAAAGCTCGTGGACTTATTTACTCGTACAATATATTTTCATATTTATGATTTGGTTCCTGTGGATGTAATCAGAGGAGGATAGTGACAGTATCTTCTAAGAACATAGACACCCCCTCTGTGTCAGACCAAAGCCATAAGCAGCCCCATATCCAGCTCTCACTGGAGGATGCTTGACCAAGGAGCACCGAAACCAGGGCATGGAGAAAGTGGTATTTTTTTATTTGCCCCCTGGTTTCCTCTCCGTTTCTGGAAATTAATGATGCAGAGACTTCCTGACTCAGATGTTACTCTGGATTACTGTGCTCAATAGCTCTTTCATGGCATTGTGTTGCTGATAAGGAGGCTGTGATTGATGCTCCCTTGGTGCTCTCTGAGGCCTCTTTGGTCGTGCCCTTCTTGCCACCTCCAGCTCCTTCCTTGAATCCTGGATTGGCATCTGAGGCAATAAAGCAGCATCTTCCAGAGATACTGATCTGTGAAGAGCAGATCAACAGCCTGATTGTTACAAAGCTGTTTGCAGAAACCCATTACAGGTGATTTATTCTTTTACAGCAGTGCCTAGAAATCACATAGGCACGCACTTCTCAAGGCGCTGAGCCATCCGGGCCGAGACCTCTAAATTAGGGGCAAAACTCAGGCTCTGCACTCTCTAGGTGTGGACTGGGCAGATCCTGCAGGATTTTCTGCCCAATTAAATCCTTGCACCAGCCAGCAATGAAATAAAATTACTCAGGCCACTGTGTCCTGAAGTCATCTGTTCCTTGTACCCCCAGCACAGCGGTGCCTCTGGCGCAGCCTCGTTGGTAACTGGCTGGGGAGCTCCTGTGCCTTCTCTTGGCACAGGATTTCCTAAAGTTATCCCCTGTGATCAGCTGAAAGCAGGAGGGTGATAGTGCCTGATGTCAGATGCACTTCTGCGTGCTACTTTTCTCTGCCTCCTCACAACCAAACTTGTAAAAAAAGAAGAATAATCTGGCTTTGGGCAAGTTTCGCAAACTTCAAACAAAAGACAGTATTGGAAGCAGAAGCCTCAAGAGCACTTAACAATTACATTGTTAATCTCCACATAATGCAAACATTAAATAATTAATCTCAGCGGCTGAAATTCAGCCCCAATAAAACTCTGATGACTTCTGTGGATATTTGCCAGGGAGAAATTTAGCCTGCAATTTTTCTCGTCTCTCCTTTCGGCGATCCTGGGAGCATTTTGTAGTTCCCACCCCGTCAGTGGCACACCTTTTGGCAGGAGCAAATTCCCTGATGTGCCCGATGCTGCTCTGCCCTTCACGGCAGCCGTGGAGCCCCAGTAATTCCCTGGGTACAACCACTGGCACCTCTTTGGCCCTCTGTGTACCCGAGGGAAGAATGAACCTACTGGGAAGACAAGGGAAAAAAACTCTTCCAGCTTTCTCAGTTCTACCTTAAAGTTTAGAAACTTCTGCAATTCCTAATTCACATCTCTCTGGGAGTGAAACACAAACAACTATTTTGCCTCATTTCTTCCATTTCAGCAGCTCCCTCTTTTTAAATGTCACAGAATCAATGTCACTCATATAAGAAATTTTAAAGCAGAACTTAGAAAATGCTTCCTTTTAATGCCCAAACCTGCAGCAAATATAAACCTTTGTAAATGCAACCTAATTTGCTAACATGCAGTGCTAATTTGATTACTCCAGATAAAGGTTTTAGTGGGACCAATTGGCGCTTGCTGCAGTGTGAAACTAGAAGGATAATTTGCTAAGAGAAAAGTGCAAGCTCTCTTTGGCACCCTGAAATGTGTTCGGTTGGTTTTGTGCTTTTGCATTTGAGTGAGTACTCCAGCACAAATTGGGCACAATTAGCAGCACATTTAAAAAAATACAGCTCAGTTCTGGTGCTAATTTGTCCCTGCAATAACACCAATTTCCCCTGTATTTACACTCAGTAAGCGTACAGAGGCTAACACAGAGGAAAGCTTTGGACAATTCCCATTTGTATAGCACAGAGCAAATAATTCTTTGTGCCCTACGTGAAATGAGTCGAATATCTCAGCCCACTTTCCAGAGAACATGTGTCTACATCACAAAATCTGCCACCACAAGTTGGCACTAATTGGCAGTCTCAGCAAAGTGGCAAAGGAATGAATGGCCCCTGGATACCGAACTAACATTTTTCCCCTACAGGTGGTCTTTTCAAGTCGGAATTGAGACGTACATTGTTTAGGCAAGGTGAAGTTTGTGCTGCTGGTACATGTTTTGTTGATTCATAGAAGATTTCAGTGTACAGCGAGCGTTTTCATGAGCGTTACATTCACGCTATTAAAAAAAATAAACAAAAACCTTAAATTGTATTAAAAAAAAACCACCAAAAAAACAACAAAACAAATTCCAGCTGTCCCTATTTTCCCCCACTTTGTCCTCTCAAAATCCTCAGTATGTTCAAAGGCACAACCAAATCTTTTCAGTTCTCGTCAGCATGTATTGATGAAACAGCTCCCTTAGATCTGATACCAAACCAGGATTAGGATGCCAGCTGCTTTTATCAGGGCTCTGACTCTGCAGACTTCATTCACATGTAGCCCCGTTTGGGCCATTTTCTAGTCCAAAACTCACTGATATCAGTGGGAAGTCCCTGAAACTCCAGCAAGCTTTAGAAAAAGCCCTTTGCTGAGAGGGGTGTTAAGGAGTTCAATCTGCATGGTCCTGTGTCACAGAAAGAACTGTCATAGAGGCTTTGATTATGGAGCATAATTATATTTACATGGAAAGAAACCAGCTATTAAAGAGGCTCTTAAGAATGGCTGAAAATTACGTTCAGATAGAGCAAAAGCAGAAATAAATGGCTTTTTTTCATTTTTCAACTAAGTAAAAAGCTTCCAAAGTAAACTCAGGAGTCCCTGTATGTTGTCATCATCAGGTCAAGACAAAATATTTGTTTGGAAGATTCAGTTATCCTCGAGGACTCACTGATATTTATGATTGGGTGTTTTTTCTATAAGCTCAAACTAGGTGATCTAATTTCATTATCTGTACTATAAATATTTCCCACATTTTTAGATACGCTTTCAAAAATCACCCCATTGTGCTCAGTATGATGAATTGATTTGTTGAGCAGCACTCCCTGCTTGAGGGAAGAGAGGGTCCCTTCTCCCCTGCTGATTCAGACACTGGCTCTCATAACAGGGCAGGTAACAAGCACAGATCAGTGGTGGTGGGTTTCAGTCGGTGAATTCCCTGTCAGGAGCTGGACTGAAACTCTCTGCCTCATCTCACAGGCTGGCACGCAGCACAGGGACACAGCCTTTCAGCACCAACAACTCGGCCACAGGTAGGACTAAGCCGACTCTTATCTCGCACCGATGGCAGAGGAAAACGGAGTGTTACCCCTGCGGGAAGGGATCTTTTCCTGCCGCTATTCACAGGCACACAAAGCCCCCTGGGCTCTGCCAGTCCTCCCCCATTCGCGCGTTCGAAGCGAGCAGGAGTCAGGGTTAGCAACCTGTAAATGGCAGCAGATAAAATCCTGCGGGGTGCTGGCTCTGCAGCTTCTGAACTGAGAGCCTCGAGGGCTGCATCGCAATCTCTGCTTGCAGTTTGTCCACTCAAAGGGCTGACCACACCAGTCCTTTTGCTGATAGAACCTTCAGGCTAGTTTAGGAAGCTGCCAAAGAGAAGATACCATAACTTCATGAATAATCATCCAACAAACAAAAGGATATTTCTGTGCTTCTCTTGAGAACAACTTTTCAGATTATCCAAAAAGGTTTTTAAGCTGCGTGGGTTTTTGTAGGATGTAAAAGGGGAATTCTTTATAGGGTTCTTGTATTGTGTACTTATCTTACAGGGGTACAATTTGACATCATCAAAAACTCTCCCAGAAAATCTTTGACCTGCAACTTTCACACAGCTTGACTCAAGGATTTTTTTTATCCAAGTTAGGTAGAGAGACTGGAAGAAAACAATACTTGGTTGTTTTCATTCCACTTTATCTCTATCCCATAGGTACAGAAATGGAAGAATCCCCTCTGGAAAGGCAACAGTGATCCTGGGGAAACAACACATTTGGCACACTTGCCTTTTGCTCCACACTTTGAAGGAGGACAGAGTTACCTGCTGCAGGTGCTAAATATTTCTGTTATTATTGCTCTTGGGCCCAAGTCCCAGGGAGCCCTGCTTGGCAATTAATCGGACTGTTGAAAGCCTAAACCCTGGTTATCCTCAGGCTGGTATGAAAGGAGCACCAAAAGCAGGAACCAAAACAAATACCAGCTTTGGAGAGAGAACAGAGCCTAAGAATGGAGCGGGAAATTCAGTGCCATGAAGCCAGAGAGGTCCAGCTTCGTGGCTTTGCAGGGCTGCCCCAGCTGCTACCATGCACTGACTTCTCCGACCTGCCAAATGAACTTCCCTCCTTTCCAACATCTAATTCCAAAATCTACACAGGACTGAATGAATGTTGTGTTTTGTAATGAGTCAGTCCAGCCTGTGTTCTTCCCCTAGGCCCTACCTGTTTTCTAAACAAGCCAGATATCAGACACGGTAGCAGACTCTGCTGACTGATGTGAGTGTTGAAATTAGGAGTTTTGCTTGCTGCTACTGCTTGTATTTCTTTTACACAATTTGGAAAAAAAATTCACTAAATACGTTTGGGCTGCAGGTCAGGCTGGTTAGCAGCATTTCTTTATTTCTGTCCTGTGGGAAGATCTGGCTGAACAAAAAACTCACAGTAGGGATCAGCTGGCTGATATGGGCAACCAAGTTGCGTTTGCTGCTTTCACTTAATTTGTCCCAAGCTATTTAGAAACTAATTCAGCCCCTGGAGTTTTGTATTTTGCAGCAAGCCAGGGAAGTTGTCTACAGTTTGTTTGTTGATGATCAAGGAAATTCCTTATTTAGAACAAAAAATAAAAATAAAACAACACTAAACTAAAATAAAAGCCAGATTTTAAGGTGACAGGTGGTACCTGCTCTCATAGCTGTGACTGAAAGAAAATTACAGTAAGAGCTGAAAAACAGGCCTGAGGAATCCTCCCTTATTTTACATTAAAATCCTAGGTGTTGGGCACAGTGAAGACATATTACCATAAATCAAAGCTAATGCCATGAGCCAGATGGTTCAAATTTGTGTACTTAGTGTTAGGCACTAACAGAGCACAACAGTCTGTTGTCTTTCCACGGGAGGGTTCTCAGTTTTGAGCAGCTAATTAGCCTAAAATTAATTAGGGCCAATCTGAACATTTTTCCACACACACAAAAAAAAAGGAAAAAAAAAAAAAAATTGAATGTATGCAGAACCAGGCCAAAAGCCCTGTCTGACTAGAGCAGCAATGGCACTGGGAACAGGCAGGAGGAAATTGTGTGAGGGAGCAGAACAGAAAAGAGCCTGCACAGACAACTGCCACAGGCAGGTTAAGAGAGAGAAAGAAGAAAGAAAACAAATCTTTGGAGAAGAGAAACAGTCCATCTCCAAAGTTTACTTGGGGAGCTGCTGCACCGAGGGTCAGCTTGCCACAAACGTGGCCCAGATGGTTGGAATAAATATTTTGCAGGTGCCATACTTCACATGCTGCTTGTGTTTCACCTGGTCTGCTGCTGTGGCTGTCCTCTGGAGAATTAGAGACGGGGACACCCAGCTCACGGATCCCAAAGGAGATGGCAAAGCGCCCAGCCCTGCTAGGAAGCTGGCAGTTCTGCTCCAGAGCAGCATTCCCTGGGAACTTTGCTGTAAAAATGCTGACACCTACCCCATCAGCCAGCAGACTTTCTGGATGACACAGACACCAAATCCCACCCCATTTCCACTTCCTTCAGGCACACAAAACTTTTTTTTTTTTTTTTTTTTTTTTCCGATTGGAGCCCCACCCCTTAAACAACACACAACCCAAAAAAAACCCTGGCCCTGNCAGATTGGAGCCACAGCTCTTAAACAGCACACAAGCCAAAAAAGTCCTGTGCCATGCAGAATTATATTTTGGTTCTTTTTTCTCCCAGTGAGCAAGCTTCATACACTCAGATGTGCTAGGCACTTTGGCAGGGCTGAGATCCGGGGCACTGCAATAATGTTTAATCCCATTACTAATGCTTATTTTAGAATCTGCTTGTCCTTAAAGACACGATAGTGATCTTAATTATTGTCTCCAACATGTATTTGCCTGAAATAATTATTATACTTCATTCCTATAGAGACAATGAGATAAAACTCTAATTTCGTTTTATTGGCCCTTCTATCCATCAAGAAATTAGTTTCTTGTGAGAGCTTTGAAGTAGTCCCCTTCACGGATTAAACTCCTTGAAAGTACAAGAACAGAAGGGCGGGGTGTGGGGGAATTGAAATAATTTACATACCAGCAGACATGTAATGGGAATCAACAATGCAACCAGACCTACATGATGGTTGAGAGGAAAACGTTGAGACATGCTATTCAACATGAAAAAAAAAGAAAAAGTCTGGTTAGCTGCAGCTTTTAGCTCAGGAGACAGCCGAGGGCTGCGCTCAGGCAGAGGAAACAAGCAGCAGAGAGGAGCTTCCCTAATCATATTTTGAAAAAAAAAAAAAAAGAAAAAGAAAAAGTCTGGTTAGCTGCAGCTTTTAGCTCAGGAGACAGCCAAGGGCTGCGCTCAGGCAGAGGAAACAAGCAGCAGAGAGGAGCTTCCCTAATCATATTTAAAAAAAAAAATAATAAATAAAACAACAAAAACCCAAACCCAACAACCCCCCAAAACACCCATTACTGGATAAAAGAACATCAGATGCTTAACTTGGCTGTCTGCCAGGCAGGCTCCCAGCACCACTGTCAATATTGTACAATGTGTAGGAATAAATAGCACAAGCTCTGTCGGAGCAGGGCCCAAGATTTGGGGTTAGATCTAAGCAAGACGTTCACTCCCCAAAATACAGAAAGTCTTGTGCTCTGAATTTCGTTGCAAACAAAATTTCAGCCACCTTTTTTTCAGGAGACAAGGTGGCAAACCTGCCTGCTGAGATTGTTCCTGTGTTTGCTTCCAAACAAATACAGGCCAACTCTTATTTCTGGTAAACTTCAAACAAGATAAAAAAGAAAACCTATCCATTAAAGGGTAAACTGTGAGCACAAGAACTATTATTGTATGCAAGGATGGATTCCATGCAATCCTCCCAAGCTGTCTCCTGGGACTGAAGGAACAGTTTGGGCTGGTCCTGTAACATCTTCTGGAGAGCCAGTGCTTTCCCACAGAGAGCAATGCTATCCTAAATTTTTAGGAACTTGACTGTAATGGGTGCTCAGCATTCTGGCCTGGAGCTGACAGAGAAATTACACATGCTCTGAAATTCGAGTTTATGAGTTACTCAATTGATCTGAACTTTAATCATGCCTGTAACTCTTGAGTCTGACTGGAACCAGGAGTGCTGAGGGCCCTGCTGATCAGAAGCTATATGGTTAGGATGCTTTTAAATGTAGATTAGCACACCTTCAAGGAAAGAAATGTAAGCATGTGAAGAACCTGCCCCAAACCTTAGCATGTTCAGGATAAAGGGTTTGCAGTGCTGGGCTGTATGTAGCACATGTGATATACAAAGCAACACCTCCCTGTCCATCATGGATGGAGCTATAAAACACTTATTTTCTTTTCCATGTGCTGCATATTTAAATTCCTGTCTAATATCCACACAAGCAGCTGTCATTTTTTTCAAGGCACAGAGGTGGAGACACAAGGACCATGAGTTACCTCTTCCTCCACACAGACTTTTGATCTTTATGCCTTCTGGCCTTAATGATTCCAAAATAGAGATCTCTCTGTCTGACAGCAAGTGGCTGCTCTTTTTAGTGAGCCTTCCCACTGTACTGCAGCCCTGATACTACTGTGCTGCAAGAAAAGTATATTCACTTCTTCCCAACACAGCCTAGAGAGCCAAAACAGTGGGAAACCTCCTACTTGGTACCATGCCAAAGAAAGTTTTTGAAGAGGAAAATGGTGCTGTACAGACAATGGTACAGAAAATTTGTCAGGAAAAATCCTATATGTGATTAGATTATCACAAGAAATGCAATGCAAATGGTAATCACATGTATGTCACTAGTGCTAAATATAAATGTGTCAGAGGCCTCCCATATGGAGAAAGTCCAGCTGATATTGATAAGATTTTATGCTTCAGCTGATGATTGAAAGGTTTCAGTCCAGTTAAAGGTATGTGCTGACACCTTCGTTGCAGTTTTTGTAAGGAAAGGTTCATATCCTTCACAAAAAGAATCTTAACCATGCAGGCAGCAGAAGAGCAGGGTTCCATGCCCCACAGGTTTTACAGCCCTGGGAATGCTGTGCAGCAATTTTCTAAGCTGGCATTTTGCAGATCCTAAAGCTGCACACACAAGAGGAACATACAGTCCTCTGAAACTATCCAGTTCTTAAAAGTAAAGCATATGATAATAGAACTTCCTCTTTGCTGATTAATGCTCTTTAAAACTCTCAGCACTGTTTAACCATGTGATTAAAAAGCACCGTTTCTGTTGCTGTGTGAAGAGCAAAAGGCCAACTTATCTTTCAGCTCTGTGCCATTGATGGCTTTTACAATTTCAATGTATGAAAAAATTGCATCCTTGCACTTAGGAAAAATCCCAGCAATGCTGCTCAGGTGACAGAGGGGCCATGCTGGCTGTCTGCCAGGGTTCTGCCAGATCCACCACGGGCTGTGACTTCCTAGAGAAGCACTTGTGTCATCTTGCTAGGAAGTAGCAAGTCATGCAGAATCCCATTCCCTATAATGTGGTTTCAGAAGAAGTGCCAAAAATTGTTAAATCGATTGAACAATAGACAGAAAGAAGCAGAATTACATCAGGCACGTTTCAAATCCCTCTGCAATCGCTGTTGGCAGCAGGCTTGCAGCTACAAGACACTTTTGCCCTCACCAGCGTTCAGGGGCTTCAAATCTTATGAAAAAAGGGCAGAACCAGGGGATAAAACTTAGAAGGAGCCATGGGACCAGAGCTGGTATCTTCCCTCCCCCAGATGATTGTCCTCACCTCTAATTTATGAAGCGAGGGCTCTGAGAGATGTCAGCTGTGAAAAGAAGCCTGGCTCCATAGTTTGAGGAGACTCTTCCACCCATGCTGGGACTAAACCTCCCCCAGCATTTCAGCCACAGCTGATCACAGCTGGGCACCTTTGCCCAAACTGCTGCTCGTGTGTGCAGGTGCACCTCAGATCTGCTGTCCTGGATAGGGGTGATGAACCTCTGCCATGGTTTAGGTGTAATGGAAGGAAGAAGAAACAGACACCTCAAACATCCCACTAAAATTAACACAGGACTTTTCTTGGTACATGCCACCTCTCTTTTCTTTTTTCTTTTTTTTTGGTGCAAATATCTCAAGGGGCTGAAAGGACTTTCTTACTCACAGACAGGCATATAAATAGCAAATGCAAAAGCTGGTTGTCCTCCCCATTCATTAGCAGGAAAATACCTGTGCTGGTATGAATAACATCTGGTGTTGCAGCACTGGGTTTACAGCAGTTCAGTCCCAGCCGAGCAAGTATGATAAGAAAAACTGCTGCAAACTGGTAATTTTGAAACTTAGGAAACCCCCAGCTAAGCCAAAGCATTGTCAATGATTTCCCTCACAGCCCATCTGGTACAGCCTGGGGAAATCCTATGCAGCACCCACAGAAATATTTAAGGGGTAAACAGGAACATTTGAGCGATTTCTTCCCTCCCCCATCCCACAGGAGCAGAAAAGGGAGTGGAAGTTCAGCGCAGGCTTTTACCTCTGCGCTGTTACATAACTGCGCCGCGCCTCTGCAGAATTCCTCCCCGCTTCCAGCACGATCAAACCCACGGGAGGCTGGGAAAGAGAGACAGGGAAAAGGTATGTGACTTGCTCAGGGCTAGGCAGCAAACCAATGGCAGAGGTGGGAGGAGAGCTTGCAGGTCCCGGCAGAGCCGCTGCCGAGCCCTCACGAGGCTCCACATTCCTGCCATTCTTTGCACATACTTTTCCAAACCTGAAATGCTGCTGCATCACAGGCTGACCATCCGGCTGAACGCACCACCTGCTTCCTAATGATCCCTTCGCCATCCAGGGTGCACAGACAGACACTGCAGCTATTTCTTGCCTCAGTCTCAAGGGGATTTAAGATTTCTGGCAATCATGCCCGTCACGCCCAGCATACTCGCTGACCAGCGGTTTTTCTCTTTGGTAGCCTTCCCTAACCACAGGCCTCACTTAAGCATCGCTGTCTGAGTCTCCCATTCTTTAAAGATTCTGCAGTAGATTCCATTTACTAATACTAACAGGAAATCCCATGAATCTGCCTCATGCCCTTTCACTGACTTCACAAATCCAATTGATACAGATAGAGCCAATTTCTGAAACTGCAGCTGTCCACACTTACAAAGCTCTGACTGTTAGATAAGAAAGTGCCAGCTGGAACAAGAAGTTTCTCCTACTACTGGATGCCACACTCCCAGCCAAGCGGGCAGCTGTCAGCTTGGGTGGCGGCAGAGCTGCATAAATGGGAAACCCTCGGATCCAGTCCCTCCTGCTCACCCTAAAGGGACCAAACAGCCCCACAGCAGGAAGAGGGAGTAAAGCTCAGCCCCAGAAGAATGCAGTTGCACTTGTTTCCAATCCCCTCTCCTTATTATTGCATCCCTCATGGGCCACGGGAGCTGGAGGCCGAGGAAGGTGCAGTGTTTGGGACGAAAAGCTCTGTCGGCCCCTCTTTGGATCTAAGGAGGGCCGTGGTCTCAGCCTCCCAGAAAGAGAAGCTGAAGTTCTCCTCAAGTCTGAGCAGCATTCTGCACTTCACAAAGTTAACACGTGGTCTTGTGATGATTTTTCACTGCTGGTTATAAACCATGCATGAGTTTTAATCTGCCCTGTGATTACAGCTCCCAAGATATTTTCATAAACAGGCCCTAAACCGGGAGGTGAGGGAATGGGCAGAGGGGCTGGCTCCACCATCCTCGGCCTGGATGTGTCCCAGGGGGAACATGGATCATCTGCCATCAGAGAACAGTTGGATATGCATTCACCCCTGATACCAGGAGTGTGCTGTACCTGGGAAGGGGATTTCAGAGGGCTGAAAAAGGCTTTCACTTCCAGCAGAGGGGGGTCTAATCCTCTCTCCTCCACCATCACTCCATGAGGTTGCTGCGAGGTGCCACCAAGTCTTTCTGCAGGCTACAGCTCTTGGCCACCTGCCTGAGTATCAGGAAAACTATTTAACAATCCCTTCGTGGATTCCTACTTCACCTTCCCTTGGTCCAGTATGGGAATAAGCATAAGCAGAATAAAAAAAATCCATGTCATTAGTGACACTCGACAGATTCCATCAGTGCCTTCCTAAAAGATTCCTGTCTTAGAACCAAAGGAACCTCATGGCTCACTGCACATCTTCAGTGAACCCTTGGAAGTTACCAGAAACTATTTATGTCTTCTCTAAAATAACACAGCTGCCTACTGGAAAATGCCTATATGCCCATCCATTCTGTTTTGCAATTTCCCTATTTCTTAATCCTTAATCTACTTTTCTGGAGATGTTTCAGAGCCAATCCCTCTCCTCCCTCAGCCCCCACATCAACCACTGAGTGGGAATTTTTTAAAGGGTTTGTAAGTCTTACCCTTTACATACAGACTTCCCTGAGATTTTTAATCTTTTTAACCTTCTTTCTAAATAAGGACCTTTTGAAAGCATTTTTTCTTCTTGGTAAATCACATCAGTTGAGTACTTTCACAAAAATGAACAGGAATTCTTCAGTGCCTTCTGATAAGTTGGGAAGAACATTAAACCAGAAGCCTTTAATAACTTGGAATAACTCCATGGGAAGCTCTAGTATCAGCATGAGGATAACTGATTTGATCAAATACAATACACAGATAGATAGACAGACAAACAAGTAGATGTGCATCATTATATTTCAGAGATCTTAAGCCATAAGAAGAATGGGGCAGCACATCAATTCTGCAGCCCAGAATTCATAAAAGAAATGAAAAATCCATATGTATATAGACACACACACATTTAAGCAAAGAAAATTTGTTTTTAAAAAGCGAAATACTGCTTGTGTAGATACTTTGGCACCCATAATTGCACATTCCTTTTGCTTTTTATCCTTACAGTCATCTTTACAGTGATTTCCTGAATGGGAAAAGGGTCTTCAGGAAAGAAAACCTGACAGAGAAACAAACAAATAACTAAGTAGAAATTAAAGCCCAAGGAGTAGACACAACTCTCGGTGCTTTTTTTAAATGGAAACTTTCTATATGGAACCATGCAAGTTACATGTATGGAAAGCTGACTGTGGCTTTGTGGGCTTCTTAATATAAATATCCTGACATAAAAATTGCTATTCTAGAAAGCCTTGTGGAAAGATTGGAAAAAATCTCCTCATACACAGACCTATGTAAATTGTTTAGTAACTAGGGAGAGTTTTCTGATGGAGGAAGCCCTCCCCACCCCACCCCCCCTTGCAGGCTCCTGTCTCATTTTGTGAAGCTGCTTTGCTGTCTTTCAGAGGGGGCAGCTGAGCAATCCGTTTCAGTGCCTCTCTTTCCCATGGAACAAATCCCCCCCAGCCCTCCTGCTGCACCCTGACAGCGATGGCAGGCCTTTCTTCGCCGAATTCTTTCAATAATGCTGCAACTGCGACATTAGGAGAAACAATTAGGGCTAGAGGGAGTTGCCTCTGTGTGCCAGATCTGCTTAATAACTTAATTAAATAAACAGAAATATAATTACAATGTAAATATTTCCTTTCTTTAATTCCAAGGCATCCTTAGAGAGAGAGCACTGCCAAAATGATACGAAATTATTGGGAACCTTTTCTGTTCCTCCACACTTAAAAGCTATTTTGCTGTCTTCCCATGCCTTCCCATTTGTAGCATTTCACTTCTAAAATTTCAGAACCACCTATCAGACAGAGAAAAATGCATCCTTGGAAAGGAATACCCCCGATAGTCAAAAGTGTTTATAACTGAAAAGGAACCACGGAGGAGTAAATCGCTCTGTAATTTATAACTGCCGATTTCCTTCCTCAGATTATTGTCATTCAGCAGTTTTCTCTGAGAACTTTTACAGTTTCAAATGGGTTTTTTTTGAAAAAGTGCAAGACACACTCAGATCATGCTGTCTTTTGGCATGTACACAGCAACGTGAAGAGACGATGGCCCTACCTTATGGCTTTACGTTGAATGAACTCTGATGGCTTCAATACATTTACTCATGATTTACATCAGTTCAGGCTTAAACCTGCCATCAAAAAGGTTTCTCCCCATGTACTTACACTGGGGGGATTTTCTTGGGCTTCCCCACCACCAAATTCTGAATGCAACCTGTCCCACCTAGCTATTTATATAAAGAACAATAAAAATCTAAGCAGCGGCAGTGACACCATCCTGAAACAGCACACATGACAACACCCCAGACCAAGTATTATGAAAAATCCCTCTAAAATAGCAGGAGGAGCAATATAAAAAAAATTATTGAAATTAGGAATAAAACTCCTACTGCTGTCTAGATGTGACCCCAAATTACAGTGATCTTAGCTTTGTCCTTTCTCTCTCAGAACTGCTAATGATAAAAGTCAGTGTGTAAACATGCCAGCCCACCTAATGCTGACCCCAGACCAGCACAAGCTTGAGTGTCTTGGGGATTCTTCATGCACGAGCCTCCAAGAGCACCTGGACCTAAGCAAGACACTCAAAACTACGCAGGCAACCCAGAAACCTGCAAGTCCCAGCTGCAACAATTACGGCCAAACCAGATTTTCTGGCAAAGGCTTTCCTTCGCTTCACAGCCTGGACCTACATTTCCCACTTGGCGTCTCTTTCCCGCGTGCGCGCGCGAGTTGACTCCTTATGCCACAAAACGTGGGGGTCATTCTCTGCCTGGTGCCTCCTGTGCCTGCCCCACGTTTGGCCCGGTGACCTCCCGCAGCAGCTCCGAACGCACGCGCCAGTGAATGGTTATGCCGTTAATAAACGCGCGCGGAATGCGAGACGCGGGCGTGCGCTGCGCCTCCAGGAAGGGGAGCCGAAGACGACCTCGTGCTGCGCTTTGGAAGGAGGGTGTTAAAGAGTCCAGGCAGCCGGTGCTGACAGAGAGACACGGACCCGTGCAACGGGGATTCTGCCTTCTTGCTTCCTCTGGGCTCCCACACGGAGGCACCTGAGCCCCAGCTGAAGTTCGGAGGGCCCCGCATGGAACCAAGCTGAGGGTTCGGGGGTTGGTTAGGGATTACACCCGCGCCAAAAAGGGGTAGGGAAGAGAAGAAACAAAACTGGTTTAACTGTGTTAACTCCAGTGTTGATACAGGCCAGTAGTACCCTTGTTTTTATGGATGCAAATTGGTTTAAGATAAAAAAACCCCAAATCATAGAAAATGCACTTCTTCACAATTCTCTGTTCTCAGTCATCCCCTTGTCTCCAGAAAGTGACCCTGGGCTTGCTGCCATTGTTGCTTACATCTTCCCCCTCATCAGACCTATTCTTGTTTCTGCTTGGTGCTCTTAATTCCTTAAATATAAAAGTTTATATTTATCCATATAGTTATACACACATATTCCACTCAATTTCCTCAGGATATGACTCTTCCATGCTGCATAAACTTCCTTCCCTGGCCTTCTCCAGCTCCATCATTCTTTCTGCTACTGTCCAGGGTGCAGCTGTCAGGGGCAGGAAGCCCCAGACCCTGCTTCTTGCACACAGATTGATCAAGGTCAGGAAAAGGGTAGCCACTACCTGCTGCCTCCCGCCCTCCCAAACCCTTCACATCAAAACAAATGAGTCCCCAGATAGCCCCGTGAGCTCTCAAATACAGAAACAGACTGAGAAGTTGGTGTAGGGAGGTAAAACCCATCTCAGACAAGGACATGAGGTTATGGCCCTCCCAGAGATGGCCAAAGGCTGAGAAAGAGGCAGAGGGGAAGCTGAGGTGAGCACCCCAGCACATAAAAACTGCAGTGGGTAATCATGGTGATGACGTTTCTTGTGTAAGAAAGCTTCAAGAGATAAAATGGATATGCCTGAATATCGCAGTTGCAATAGTATTTCAAATAATTAATTTAAAATTAGATTAGATAAGTAACTCACCTACATTATTTATACAACCTGTTCAGCACTCCTAATTTCCAAGGACTTGCAGACTCGGATTAGAAACTGGATTTAATATTTTTTTTAATCAATTTTGCTTTCATTTGGAATAGAGAACTAGAGAATGTAGAAAAATGTCACAGAATACTTAAAGCAAACAAAATTACATAAGTTCCCACTTATTCTGTCGACTTGCAGATGAGAAAAAAAACTTCATGGTGTTTTTCCTCAAGCCTCTAAAATGTCAATTTTGGAGCCCTCTCATAATAAGATTAGGAGAAACTGATGCTGAAATCGTAACTGAAAGGGAAATTTTGTGAGAGGATTTGGAGAAAAAGGGTAGCATGGCTATGCTGACTGCAGAGAGACTGAGCCACAGAGAGCTCCGTGAAACCCAAGAGAGTCACCTTAAATCTAAGTGCTCATCAAAATGTTTCACATAAATGACCCATCATGGTTTCTGAAGGGCGAAAAATCGCCATTCAGTAGGACTGGGTTTGCCCTGTGAAAGGTGAACTGGAACGGAGATGAACTTTCCCACGCTGAAGAAAATGCTTACATCCTGCCTGGCCAGTTTTAGAGAAAGAAGTCAGCTATGACATTTGGGTGTAAAACCAAAATTCTTGAGTCAGAGCTTCTCTAATGCAAGGCCTTCATTGGAACCCATTTCTGCAGCTTTATGTGGCAAACCAACCTCCACAAGCATCACCAAGGACAGATTCTGCAAGGTGTCTTCAACTCCCTATCAGTCTCAGGTGCAACCAGTGGGAGGTAGAACCCTACAGGATCTGACCCAACTTCAGAAAATAAAGAACCGAAGGCATAAAACTACACTTTGCTGGATTTCCTTTTGCAGTTTCAAAACCCTAAGGAACGTGTCATTGGAGCAATGGGATAATTATTACAGCACAGAACTGTTAAAAGTAAAAATATCCTCTGTTCCCCTCTGATGTTGAAAGAAGAATCATTAATTCAAAGGCATGCAAAAATTCATGGAATTTAAAACACCAAGCAAATGCAGTCTAGTCTTGTCAGATACAGGGTGCCTTTTATAAGATATTTCCTAGCTTGCCCAACCACAGTGGAGCCCCCACAGCTCTTTCAGATCTCCTCTACAGAGCAGTTAGATTACCCTCAAATACAGCAAAATAATTAAACCACACCAGTTAAAATGGATGTGACTTCAAGGGCTCTTTTCTAAAGCACTGCTCTCTATCAACTAACTCATTCCAAGCCATGCAGAACCTAAAAGTAAAATATCCCAGAAAGTCAGCCATGACTTGGCTGCACTAAAAAAAACATGGTCAGCAGGTCGAGGGAGGTGGGACCTCTCTTTTACTCTGCTGGATACAGCTCTGGGGCCTCCAGCATAAGGAAGACATGGACCTGTTGGAGCAAGTCCAGAGGAGACCCCAAAGGTGATCAGAGGGATGAAGCACCTCTCCTACGAAGACAGGCTGAGAGAGTTGGGGCAGTCCAGCCTGGAGAAGAGAAGATTCCAGGAAGACCTCAGAGCCTCTTCCAGTACCTAAAAGAATACAAGAGAGTTGGAGAGGAACTTTTTACAAGGGCATGGAGTGACAGGACAAGGAGGAATGGCTTTAAACTGAGAGAGGGTGGGTTTAGATTACATACTAAGAAGAAATTCCCAACAGTGTGGCTGATGAGACATGGGAACACGTTGCCCGGGAGAAGTTGTGGATGCCCCAACCATTCCTGGAAGTGTCCAAGGCCAAGCTGGATGAGCTTTGAGCAACCTGGTCTAGTGGAAGATGTCTCTACCCACAACAATGGGGGGGAGTGGAACTTTAGATTTTTAAAGCCCCTTCCATACCACACCATTCAACAAATTGTGTATTTTTCCTTTGGACATAAAATCAGACATACAATTATGAGACTGTTGCCTTGTAATTAGCAAAGCTTTCAGCAAACTAACCTAGTTTTTGTCGCTGTTGAGCGCTAGCCGAGTGCAAGAACCAAACTGGATCGGGTGAGGCGGAATTCTGATTTTATTATTTAATTCTAAAACTTATATAGACTTCTAAAAGTTTCTCCGGATTGGGTCAATTCAAAACCTCCCCCTAGGCCCATAGGCCAGGTAGAACTGTCCATCTTTCCAGAGACAGTTTCAATAACATCCAAACCTTATCTTTATTTATAGAACACAGGGAGAAGAAGAGAAAAATTCCCATGGGAAAGAATCTGTGCTACCACAAGTTTTCAAGATAGTACTGGTACCGCTTCAGCAGCATCTCAATGGGACAATGGCAGTTTTTGGTCACACCAGACTTTTCCCTGCAGCCCTTATGGATACCCATCTGGCAAATGCTGCTGCAATTTATAATTTTTAGTATAATTTCTAGTTTTTATAATTTTTAGTATAATTTATAGTTTTTATAATTTTTAGTAAGTGTGTGACTGGCATTAATAGAATGAGGACCGTTGAAACAGGGCTCTTTCTTTCCCACAACACTCCTCATTCAGGAAATAATAATATTACAAATACTCAATTTCCATTGGAACAAACACTTTGCAATTTGAGTCACAAGTTTAGTGCTTGCCTTGTGATGATGATGATTTAGTCCCGTTAATTATGCCTTGGACCCTAATTGGCTGTTAAGTTAATCTATTTCTCACCCTGTGTGTCTGTCTAACTTCAGCCTTGCGAGAACAGCTGGTGAAAGGATGAGGTCTGAATGAGCTGCCTCAGCCCCTGTTTAGCAGTGGGGTGTGAAGCTCAGCCCAGGCTGCCCCTCCAAATATTTGTACTTCTCAGGAAGGGTTTCCAGCTGCTCTTGTGCTCCACAGGCTTTGGTGACTGCAGCTCGGGCTTGCCTCATTTGTACACCTCTCATCAGTGTAAGCTGTGCCCTGAGCTCACAGAAATTCAAGAGTTTAGCCCAGATTTGGTCTTACCTTTGGAAGGCAGCGTTGGAAGAGGTCAGTGAACTGTGGGGTTGGCACATAAAAAATGGCAGACAAGTATTTTTGACTTCCATTTCTCAAAGACCAAGTTCTTCGGCACAGATGTCCTTCCTGTTAATATGATGGACAGGACTGATATTCTGTACCTTTTTGTTGTGGTTTTTTTTTTAAGCTGTCCCTTCAAAGTTTCCTTTCTTTTCAGTTCAGGTGCCATGGTTGCACTTACAAATGAGCTCACTGACCAAAGTCATGCCAGCACCATTTCCCTCAGTGGAGGCTTGTCACTGGGGACCAGCCATTGCTACTGATTCTGAGGAGCACCTGATTCTCTCTAAGAGGCTCCTCCACTACTTCATAATTAAATTTTCCACTAAACCTCACTAAATTTCCACTAGGCCTCACTAAATTTCCACTAGGCCTCACTGAATTTCCACTAGGCCTCACTAAATTTCCTCTAGGCCTCACTAAGTTTCCACTAGGCCTCACTGAACAGGACAACATGACAAGAATGGAGGTAATGCACAGCATGTATATTGTGAAAGCATAAAACAACAGCTAAAAGGTAGCCACGAATGAAGGACATGAATCATATTGGACATTAATTTGCTTTTACAACATTTCTGTTCGAGGAGCTTTCATGCTCATGTCTCTTTTGTTAACTCTTCATAACTCTCTGGCTTGCTCAGGAATCGTGTAGAGCACAAGTTGGCCCAAACCATGCCAGGGGCCTTTCCAACATTGTGAGGCCAGAAAAGAAGAGAAATACTGATCAATGCTATGCTGTTTCTTGGTAAATATAAGCTCTGTGGCACATTTTCCTCCTTAGAAAATGCGTATCCTTTATTCACCCAGGTTGCTCCATTAAAGAAAACACACAGTTAAAAGGTTGCTGGTAAAAATCACATGCTTCACCGTTTTCAAGAGCATTCGTGTTCGAGTTCATGCTGGAAGCCTGCTTGTGAGGGGACCTCCTCCTTCAAATATCTCCAGTTACCACATTTTGATTCCCATCACATATCAGACTCAGAGCAGGAG
Organism: Aleadryas rufinucha; assembly: GCA_013397815.1. Taxonomy (NCBI): domain Eukaryota; kingdom Metazoa; phylum Chordata; class Aves; order Passeriformes; genus Aleadryas; species Aleadryas rufinucha. Next base: position 97,569 of record VZTH01005815.1, read on the forward strand.
CCCAGTTCCTTTCAAGAACGCAAAAAAGCAAGACTGGAAGGGTGCTAATGCTCTCCAACCAACGGTGGTCACTGAGCCCTCAAATGAGATTCCCACCTGTGGCCAGTCCCAAGTCCAAAGCCTGCAGAGTGGGCAGCTTGGACCTCGGCACCAGCTAGTTGGTTCTGTAGATCTATTCCTGCAGTGTTGCACTACCCACTAACATGGATGAAGCCTCCATGTGCAGGAAACCCTTTTAAAGGGATTTAAGGCACTCAGGCCATGGGGACTGGTGTCACCTGTGAGAGCACTGTGACTGCACAGATAACCATATCAGACTCTAAGAGCTGGAAGCCATTTAGTCTCTCAAAGCAAAGGAAGGACCGCTCTGGATGAAGTCTGTAGTGCCCTCTAGTCTGACTCCCTCTTCAGAGCTGAGTAGGTTCAATTCCTCTGTCGCTATAACTGGTTCCACACTAGACCAAAAGGTTACTGCTGGTCTTCAGCAGAACTTCCCTGACCGTAAATGAGCAAGTTCCCCTGTTATCAGAGGCAGCTGCAAACTCTGCACTTGGCTGCTTGTAACTTACTCCGGCACTTTGTCTGGCAAAGTAAAGACAGATGATTTGCCAGTGGTCATTTATAAATAAGCTCAGGACTGTACTGCAATGATTCACGCAATCAGTGTAGTTACCTGTTATGCTGTATATAATGGACACTGTTTCGTGGGGGGCGAGGTGAGGGAGAGCTGCAAATACACTCGACGCTTCCAAGTTCCTATGCCTTAAATTGACTTTAGATTTCCTCGCTTCTATAGCACATATTTTCAGAAAGCTTGGATCTGATTCAGCTTGTCCCGCTGAACAAAACCGTTTCACTGCTCTGAGACCAGAGGAACACAGTGGTGAATCAGGCCCTTTATTTGCCTCCAATGGCTCACTATCAGGCCTACTGCAAACTACCTATTGAAAGCATGACAGCCAGCACTATGCTCTATAGTGAGCGTTTGGAGTATCATGCCCTAAGTATAGGCCATATGAAGAGGTCTTTTGTTCAGGAAAGCAAACTGTACAGTGTTTAGTAAGCCACACGCCAAATATAGGATCGATAAAGCACGGCTAAAATCAACTATTGCCTCAACAGGCATTCACAGATTTTCTCTGAATTAAGCACGCTTGAATCTTAGGGCCACAATGCCTTCACTCAGCTCTTTCACAGACAGTTCATGCAGAAATAGAGTAGGCTGGGACCTGGTGGAGGGCAATGCGCAAGAACTTGAGGCTCCTAGTGGGGAAGCAAAAAAAAAAGAGAGAGAAAAAAACCAAAATAAAAATAAACCATATGGAATCCACACTCAGATGCCTTTAAAACAACCACAAACATTCTTGCTGCCTCAAGCTGCAAATGTCGTGAAACAATTACTGGGCTGGGGGACTTCAAAGGTTCACTGAGAGCAGCAGTTTTATTTTTCAATCAAACACAGGAATAGGGCTTTTTTTCCTCCCTCCCTCCCTCGCTCTCCCCTTTTTTTTTTCTGAATGAAACAGCGCCCAGGCTTCCTGATTTCAAAAACCCTGTTCCGCTTCGCTTGACCACTCCATAACCTTAGGAGAAGCTCAAAAACTTCAAAACGAAACTGTGAGTCATACTGAATGAAAAAGACATTCTTATATTTCATTAAGATTGAAAACTGCTGCATTCCTTGTTTGTAAAATTTACATGAATGATCTTTAAGAGCTTGCAGCTGAATGCTGCGTAAAGCTTGAACTTCCATAAATTCCTGTTTACTTAATCATTGATTCTAGAAGGTGACTGACAGCCACTTGCAGGGGTTTGGAGATTCATAATTCACTGTGCATAGAAACAACTGGACTCCTCCTTGCCACTGGCTAACTTATTTATACTTCCTCCCCCCTGCTTTTTGAAGCATCTATGCATTTTATTTTGTGTTTTCATTTCAGAAAGGCAACGGTTTAACCTCAGTTTCCTTGCGGGAGCTTCTGCAAAGGCTGCAGTGTTGCTTACCTCGAGCATTGGCTCACTGGTGGAAGGAGCTGTGCTTAGCATGGTGTTTTCAGATGGCTGAAAACACAGGGCATGTTTGGCAGAACAGATGTATGGCCGGCAGCCTGAGTTCTGCGGCGTTTAAGGAGCGCACCTCCCGCCACCAGGAGAATCCAGGCTGCTCCAAGAGGCTGGATCCCAGGGGGGTTCAAGTTGGCACTGACCCCTCTGCAGAGAGTCATGCACACAAAAATCACGCAGAAATAACATGCTGCCCCCTTTGAAGAGAACTGAGTCAAATTGTTAAAAATGAAACTGACTCATTGTAGAAACAGTGGTCACTGGAATGGCATCTCCACAACTGCTGCGGTAAGAGAGGAAGCTGCCTGACCGCAACTGCCTTTGTGCTTATTCTAGCTGTTTAAGTTCTGAAAACCACAAAACCCCATTTGAAATTCCACTGTATAGCAAGGTTTGTGTAATGAGGTTACAATTCATAATAGGATCATTGAAAACTGAAACAAGCAGCATTAATATGTGGACTGCCTGCAACGAGCTAGCAGCAGCGTGATGATGTCATTTTTAATTAAAAGTCTGTCCCTGTTTGATACGCTAAAAAAAGAGTGCAAATCAGGGAATATGCGCTGATCCCATCCATAGGGAAAGACTGTCAAGCAGCACAGTGGTATCACAGAGCACCCTGCGAGCCATATGGCGTGGCTTTAATGGAACTAATTCCCACGTACTCTGCTTGTGTCACGCGTATCAGGATTCTGCTCCCACACTGAAAAGACATTAGTCAGGAACAGGGGGGAGGGGAGGCCCAGTGATACCCAGCATCGTGTCCTTTATCGTGTGCCGTGCTGCAAATGCTACTGCAGCGGTGCTGAGACCAAGAGGAAATGGGCTGCAGGTTCATGGAAGTGGACAGACCCTTCATTCCCTTAAGTCAGCGACTGCACCAATTTACAGCAGTGCAAGTCCAGGCCTTTCAGCAGAGGTGACCAGCCAGCCCTGTGAAATATCAGTTCAAAATGGCTGGTACTTGCAGAGCCATTTATTCATCCAGTACTGCACTTTCACCCAAGACTGAGTGACGCAGAAACCAAGAGATGCTCGTCCACAAAACCCTTCCCTACTCAGCGCTGTTGATCCCTTTTCAGCCTCTTCTTGCCTCCTTAAGGCAATTAAACCAACCCTGGACTTCAGCAGAAGGAGGATACATTCCTGTGAATGTCAGTGGCTGCTGAACACATGGTCCACCTCCCAAACATCAGGCACCAAGGACCCAGTCAGCCCATCCTTAGTTCTCTGAACAGTGTTTTTGAGTAGAGAGAAGTTCATCTTACTCAGCTGGGTAAGAGCCATAAGATGTTGGTAGTAATGAAGCCTGTCACGACTTGTGTGAAAGTAGCAGAAGAAAGATGACCAAGAAAACATTTACACTTCACTTAACTGCCATTTTCGTGTCCTACAACTATTTTGGAGTTAATTTTGCCATTTATTTAAAATTTTGCTCGTGGATTTCTCCACCCTAAATTACTGGGTTTGGGTCCAAGTCATGAAGACGTACACAATCCTTACACCAAGCTGGTCTGCAGACCTGCATTAAGCCAATAAAATTTACTTTTCCTTTTTAAGATTTCTATGTGAAGTTTGATGTAAAAGTATATGAGGATCTTTGAAAAACATTGAGTTGATCATGAGTGTGAAAGAAATTTGGGGATCACTAGCATAAAGTTTTGGCATTAGGTCTTAGTTTTATAGAATGCTGCCCTCACTTAGGATACGCATCGCCGTTATTATCAGGGATATTTAGGTGGGAAATTCATTTGGACTAGTAGTTTTATTTCACCCAGTACTTTAAGCCACCCAGATAGTTCTACACAAAATGAAAGAATGGAGAATTCTATATCCTGTCCCAGGTATCTGCAGGCCTGCAAAAACCTTCCTTGACTGATACTGAAAATTAGAGAGAGATGTTCAAAAGGTTTCAGCTTCAGCCTAGCCAGAGCATGCTCAGTGTAAAACACCTGGAACAACCGTGCTCTCTGAGCACCATCCTACAAAATTCCTTCCTGGGAGATGGAAACAGACAGGGCACGTCTCTCACTGCAGCAGCTACTCTGCTACAGCCCTGTGTGTGGGTGCGTGTGGCTGCAAGCACACACACGTGTGTGAAAGGGATAGAGTGCACACAATCAACTTTCTAAGCCAGTGGGAGGGAAGGATTACCACAGGATTGGACCCCACATGTTTAATTTTCACACAGACTTAACGTGAGATATGCTACATCAGACCCAAGATAGTGGTGTTCCCATTCTTATTGACCCCAATCGCTTTAAGCCTATTGAGTGCTGTGCTCCAGAGAGAAGATTCAAATTACACTTGGAGAATGTTTCTTGTTGGTACTGAGTGCAGTGTGCTTTTTGAAGAAATAGTATTTCCTTCTTGGACCACAATGAGCAAGTCCAAGGTCAGACAAATCACGTGTGGTAGAACAGGTTGCAGTGTGAAGGGCCCGTGGGGTCGCACAGGTTTTTGTTATTCAGCTCAAGGAACTTGGCTATTTGTCAGGGAATGCAAAGCCTATCTTCTCATGCTAATAATTGATGTAATTCCATATATTCATTACTGTGAAGCCAAAATTCATCAGCTAAAAAAATTATACTCTACCTATCCTATAAAAGACAGATCACTACTCATACAAACTTTTCACACTGAATTACAGCCAGATGAACAATAAAGAAGAATTTTCAAATTTGTTCTCTTGTATGGAAAAAATATTGGAAACTGGAAAACTAAATGTAAAGCTGTTCTCAGTGAATGTTAACCTATAAAAAAAGCACTGGAGATCCCTAACATCAGTATAAATTTTCACCCTGTTCATTCTTGCCTTACCTTGGAGGCATATTAAGAAATGAAACTGCCGGGATGTTTCTGCCCGATACCCTTTTTGTGTGTTTCACAGCTAGAAAGTGAAAGGCTCAGCAGGTTAAATACCAGCAGAGTAAAGTATTTTATTCAGATATCAGTTGCAAAGATCGGGGGAGGAGGGGGAACGCAGTGAGGCCTTTCAGCCTGCAGTGCCATGGGAGAAGAAAAACGAGACAGCAGAAGTGTGTGGTAACACAAAAAGAATGTTATCTCAGCGGAGGGGAAAATACTTTCAAATGCATAATTGCAAACACATACCCTCAGCAGCTAACCCAGGGCCCTCTCAGACTGCACAGCTAAGAGTTTGGAAAGTGGCCAAAGTATCAGTTTTATTTGAGAGATCAAAGTGATGAAAGAGAGAGAAAGAATAGCATCAAATATGATTGATAAAAAGTATTGCTTTCTTTGATTGGTTTCTGCTCCCCCTCCCTTTTCCACCTCATTCTTCTCCCAAGTTCCCTAAGAAAAATGTCAGATCTGTGGTCCATCTAGCAACACATGCTTGCATGTGAGATGTGCCTATAGGAAAACACCTGCTCACTGCACATACCTGCCTGAGCTCCTAATGGCCACGGGATTCCTACAGATCCACTGCAGGTAAGGGCTGTTTGCTGCAGTGCAATTATCTGTGACCCTGCACAACTCACACACACAGGCATGGTTTCACATTGTGGTATTTGGTTGCTTTGCACAGCCTCCCTCCCTCGTGCTGCTGAGCATCTACGCAATCCCCACGTGGATTTCCAGGGACTCTGACCCCGGAGTGTCGGTGCTGTCGCTGTTTCTGGTCCATAATTGTCCTCCCTCCCCTCTTTATTGTGCACACTGTCTTTATATAAACACACCAAAGGAGATAAAAGATTTATGATGGCAACACAGTTGAGTTTATGGCTCCTTTCACGCACATAGATGTTACCTCAAGCACAGACCAGCCAGGATTAAGACCTTGGAACTAAAGGGCACTTTCACATGTGATGAGTTCAAACCATTGCTAAATCCTCACAGGAATTGTGGCTGATGGGCAGGGACTAGGCCATGCTTAGGCCCATGGATTTAACAATATTCTACAGGCCAGGACCTGCAAACAATGTACACAGTCACTTTATATGTGCACACATGTTGCAAAATCAGTTCTTTGCATCAGGATTTTGCAGCCCGTGGGGATGACATTTACTAGAGCCACTTACATGAGCAAGAGTTTATTGCAGGAATAAAAGGCAGGTCATGCCACAGGAATTCCGAGAAAGAAGCTTGTGGAGGTTAGTGGTGAGTAATGAAATAGGAGGAAAAAAAAAATTGAAAAGGTATTGATTCCAAAGCAATACTGAGAAAAATGAGAAATTTTGCAGAGAAGGAACAAGGCAGCTCTGAGCCATGACAAGTATTAGGAGGTGAAGAGAGGAGAGGGAGACCACAGCTAAAGGAAAAGCAAAGAAAAAGGCCTGAGATGATTTGCAAAAGAACTAGAAATTACCAGAACTAGAGCAAGGTATTGTAGGTCTTTCCATGGTAAAGATGAGCAAAAAATCACAATAACTCAAGAGGGAGACAGACATGATGATGAAACTGCCCATTAAAGCAGACTAAGAAGATACAGGAGACCAGGTAGGATATGACTGGGTAATAAATATTTTTGCAACAAGCAGAGAGGATGGGGAGTTTTTTAAGGAAGGAAAAATGATCCACAATAGTGAATTTGAACAACCCCCTTATGGATTTGATAAACTCAGTCTTAACAAGATGTGGTGGTGAGCCTGGTTCATTAATCATTCAGCCATCTAGCTAATCCTGCATCCAATATCTCCAAAGTCTGCAATAGGCAGATGCTGTCTTGGCAAGCCTGAACCACTGGACAAACAGCAGATTAGGGGTGCATGAGGAATGCATCACACTACATAACTCTGCAAGGAAAACAGGAGAAGGAGGCATGAGGACATGTAGGATGATTTGAGTCACGAGATAAACCTGTACCTTAAAAGGGGAAAATACTATGAGGAGGGTGAAGAACGGGAACGTGGGCAAGAGGGTAGGGAAATGTTAATCTGGGTAATGTGCATGTGGTTAGGGAAGATGCAGAAGGCAGAGATAAAAGGAAAGGGGCAGGCACATCATGGAGGAGAAGGACAAGAGAAAGTTTAAAAGTAGCTCCAGTAAAACTGTGGGGTTTTTAAACACGTATCACCATGGCAGGACCAAATCTGGTGTGCTGTGAAAGGAGGAGAATGTGCAACCGTTCAAGCCACTCTGTGCATTCCTAATCTGACAGGTGGCAACTCTTCCTTTCTTCTTCTGCCCACACCACAGAATTGTCGCCCAGTTCTCCCCACCCTTCATCCTGTACTGGGGTGCACCAAGGTTTGTAAGCAAGCTGGCAGGATGTCTCCCAGGATGACAGGACACAGAAAACCATGAAGGTAAATGTGAAGCAGCCATCACTTTGGGGATGAATCCAGCCAATTTCACTGTTTCCTCTCCTGGTCCCCGGGGTGTTTAAGCAACATCTTTTCATTCCCGAGCACTAATTAGTCCTCACAACACGCCATGAGATACCTAAACAATTAGTATTACCTCCATTTAACAGGGAAGGAAATTAAGACTAATAGATTGAACGACTTAGCTACACCACAGGGAAGGCTAATTCCCAAAGCAGGGATTTAGACAAAATGAGTCCTTAACACTGTTCTCTGACCATAGCAATTGATAATATTGCTGTTCCTACCTGAGCTCCTCAAAGCAAGGCAGACAGCTGCCGTCAGACTCTAGGGCTGAACCTGTTCTTTGTTCATTTTACACCCTATAGTTACTCAGAATCAATTATTGACATGACTGATATCTGTAAAACTCTCAGTAGCCCAATACTCTTTTTTTTCTGAAAAGCAGGCTCGAACTGCAAAAACTACCAGGTGTATTTAAAATGAATAGAGCAGAAAGAAAAAAACAAAAGAACAGCAGCCCTGAAGGACAGCAGCAAATACGAGGAAAGAAGCCAAGGATCATACTGAGATCTGGTGAGAAAGGTTAAATGCAGACAAAGTGCAGGGAATAATGTAAGAGGAACCACACAAGGAAATCCGAACTGATACAGATTGCAGCACATGCACACCTGGCAGCTCCAGGCCAGTGAGACAGCAGGATGCCACACACCCTCAGCTCCCCTGAGAGCTGGTCACCGCCACTAGTTTCAAAGTCTAGCAACTGCAGCTACCAGGCAATGACGTCTGCAAAGCACAGAACAGCACAAAAGTACTCACCACCTCCACACAGCCTCGGCCTGACAAAGAACTGCTGCACCCGAGGAGGTGTGGAGAGCAAGAAGCACATGATTACACCTAAACTGCAACCATCATCTTGATTTGACTGTCTGTGGGGCTCTCATCAAGCTGAGGATGCCTGGCACTTCCACAAGCTTTTCCTGCAGTCACTCACTGGTTGTCATCCACCTTCCTTACTCAACAAGAAGTGTGGGGAAAACGAGACAAATTTGCCTGCAAATATGAGAGGAGGCTGCAGTCAGAGCATGGGATATTGCAGGCCCTGCACAAGTCAGCCTCGCTGACTTGCAAGTGCTCATGTTTTGGCTCTGCAGTCCGTGGCATCCTTCTAAATTCTGTGGCAAGAAATGGGCTGACAGTGTCCCAAATCCTCCTCACACTCGCTCGCATGAAGGGCCTTCACGCAGCGCCTCCAAAATGGCAGCAAAGGTACAACCAAAAAGCTTTCGATTAAATCAGGTGTTCAGTAAACATTCCATTCCTCATCCGTGCAAGAAAACTAAGCATCAGAACAGTGGGCAGCGTGGCAGAAAGCATTACTTTTTGGGGGGTTCTCTTTGGGGCTTGTTGTTACAAAGGACCAGTGGCTGGTGGGGAGTAGGTTGCTGAAAACAGGCAAATCTTTAGGCAGCGATTCAGGGCCAACCGAGAGACGTCACGGTTGAATTAAACAAAAATTTTCAGGTTGCCTTTCTTTTTTGCTCATTATCTTTGACAGATCATTATTTTGTCTGGCAGTTGCTGTAGTGGCAAAACATTCTCTCTAAAACTAAAAATAAAAAAAAAAGAAGAAAGGGAAAGGAATGGCACATGTAACAATGATTCAGCAGAGGCTGGTGGTGTGGGCTGTCAGCTAAATACCCTGTGAGATGCTTTGTTGGCTAAACCTAAGATTATTATGGTAGAAAGACAAATGGTGCTCATGCTGCTTCTGGGAGATTTTTCTGCCTCTTATTTAGGTGATATGCACATGATCACAGGTTGGTAACTGCCCGTGAAACACATGCTGGTGAACACTGAGATTGATCATTTTCTCTGAGAGGAAAAAGTCACCCATTAGTTTTATAAATATAACCAGGAAGCAGCTTTGTGCACTTAAAAGAGATCAGCAACAGCCTCTGCACCTCAGAGGTTGATTCTGGGTGATGTTTCAGGCACATGAAGTCCAGTAAAGTTGATCCCAACCTAAAGAACACAAGAACATTTACTCCTTGAACAATAGGCAGGGAGATTGAAACAGAAACCTTACCTCATTTTGAAAATGGCTTGGGTGGCTGCAAATAAACAGCAGAGGCTGCACCAGTCCTAAAATTCAGGATATGCACTGTCTAGCCTTTTCCTTTAGACCTGAACCTTCATTTAGGATGAATAAGTTATTATTAGAATTATTTTTAGGAGCTTCCTAAATAGCTACTTATCCAAAGGTCTCCTACTTTTTTCATCCTGTTCTAACCCTCTTTTGACACATTAATGACATTATTGCTTTTTTGAACTGTGCAAGAGGAAAGCCCATTGCAGATGGATTGCAGACACTCATTTACGTAAGAAATTAACTCAATTTGGAACTGTCAGCTCAACTAAATCAAAGTGGAAGCAACATATAAAGGCAATGTCCTATATGGGTAGATTAAATTTCTTTTTTTTTTTCTTTTTTAAATCTGTAGGGCCTTAGTGAAAGCTCTTGCAAAGGACTTTAACAAGGGCAGGGCTTTTCTCAGAAATAATTGCCACCCTCTCAATAAACACTGGAAAGTTTGTGGACAGAAGCCACAGGTGCAAATATTCAAACAGACAACTACAAACTGGCCACTGACTAATTGGGATCAATTATTGTCTAGTCAGAGAATAAATAATAGGGAAAAAAAATTAATTGTTTGCAACTTACAGTTGCTCTGTGGTGGTGTAGCCACCCAGATACTTCACCTATGCTAGGGGTGCTGAGTGCTTGGAGAAAGTGCTCTAGTGTTGACTGAGCATTCCAAAAGGTTTTCACTGGAAAGCCAGCTTTGCAGAGCGTTTATTTTCACAAGAAATGTAGAGGCACTTTGGGCCAACCCCTCTTAAAAATGCTCAGGCACTCTAGAACTGACAAAAATTTCCACAAGTTGTTCCCTCTGCAGCAGCAGCCCCCGGCCTTTGGGATGCATTAACATTTCAGATGGCCCCCGTTGCTTTAAAATGCCCTCCTGCGAATTAGCACACTGAGACGGGAATCACTTTACTGACATTTCACACGTGTTTTCCTAACGCAGCCACAGTCGCAGTTCAAGCCTTCAAGTCTTTGTCAGTTGGAGGAGAAAACAGAAAAAAGTGAAAATAAGAATCTCTGAGCATCTTCGCGCTCGTCTTCTTCGAAACCCAGAGGTGTTTGAGACGTCTTCCCGAGCAGAAAAAAAAAAAAGGAGGAATAAACAATCTGTGAAGGGGGAAGAACAAGTGTCTTGGGCAGAAAGAGAGCTCCATGTAGCTGAGATGAAACAAATGTGTCCTGTGAAACAGGAAGAAAAGGGGAGGGGGGCAGTGGAGAGGGCAGCAGACAACTCTGACTTGCTCGCTCCTTCCAGGCTTTGTGTTTATTTCTGTCATGGATCTGAAAAGGCAGGCAGCAGACTTTGTAGAAGCGCCTTATGAAATGGGGTAAATAATGGACCCCAGATGCCCTTGTTTCCTTCATTATTCAGTCTAGGCCTTCAAAGCTGTTTTGCAGTGTGAGGTATCAGAGGGAGGTAGAGTGCTCTGTTAACAAGATTTCAATGAGCTTTGGAAGCAGGTCCAGGGAAGCTGCTGGAAACGTTTCAGACATACAGTACTTTTGTGCTTTTCTGACCCGTATGTAGTGAGAAAACACGGGACAGAGGGTGCCCCGATTTTTAAGAAAACACCATCTAAACAATATGTAAACAACAGCAATGCTTTTGTGTGCACGTGATGCCTTTAATTCGGCATTCTCAAAGCATCTAAAACACATTAATGCATTAAGCCCAAGAACATGGCTTCAAACTGAAGCTCAGACAGTTTAGAATATGTATTTAAATAAAAATTTAAAAAAAAACCAACAGAGAGAGAAACTGGCCAGCCAGGGCCACAAAAACAGAGATTCCAGCTCCTCATTTCCCTGGTCCTTCCCCACGAGGCAAGATTTCCTGCCCTCTTAGCAACAAGCCGCATTTCGCTTTTGCTTTGAGACCCACCCTAAACATTTCTCTGTGCATATTTCTGAGATTCTTCATGATTCATCCTCAACCAGGAGCCACGTGAACCCAACTGACACATCCAAACCCTCCATTTTTTTTTTGGATGGGTTTAGCATCGCCTGGCAGTTTAAATCTAAACTCCACGGACCACACCCATTCCTAATAAGTACCTTTCCCCTCTGCTTTCTCACTTTTGGTGACATTAATATTTAAAAACCGAAAGAAAAAAAAAAAAAAGAAAAAGAAAAAAAAAGGGGGGGGGGAGAAAAATAAAAGAAAGAAATAAAAAAAAGGATGTTTCAAGTTGCCATGCTTTCAGCTTTTGCTGTCCCCATTGTTGACAGCAGCCGCTCTATATTTACTCTAGCAGCATTACATCCTGTGCGTGGGGATGGCTCTGCGCTCTCAGATGTTTCCGAGTCACTCCGGGTAGAAGGATGCATTGTGCGCTGCATCCTTTCCTCCACCGCGCCCTGAGCTTTGTGGAGCGAGCTGCCTCACCTTAAAAAAACACAATGGCACCACCTAAAGGACACATGATGCACACAATTCGGTGTGCATTTCCCTCTCCCGTGTGTGCCTGAGCGTGCACGAACAGCACTTCTGACAACGCTGAGCCCCGCGGTGGCAAATACTCATTTTTCTCAGGAACCGGCGCGGCACAGAGCTTATTCACGATTATAAAATCATGCATACAGGAAGAGACATCCATATTTTTATAGCTCCTCTGATAAGGCTGTAACAGAAAAGACAACTGTTGAAGCAGCTGCCCCTTTTCTTTGCATTCAGCTCGAACGCAGCAAGCGTGCCTAATGCAACAATTTGGGCAGTTTTAAGGAAGATTAAATATAGGAAGAAAGCCTCTTGCCAACAGAATGGTAAGTGATACTGTCAGTATAAATCTCCAAGGAGAAAAAAAATATGTGTCAAAATACAAGAAATTAAAGGGAAGAAGGGATAGGAGATCCTTTCATTCCGTTGTGTCTAGGTAATACAGCAGCATGTATACTGCTATATGTCTTCCCATATGTTAGGCAATGGTCCCAATAGCCCAGAAGAATGGGGGAGTTTTTAAGAACAAGCTGAACTTGTTCTCCTTTCTCAGCATCAGTCATAGCTTTCATAGCTCATTCTTTTAGATCACTTTCATGAAAGCATGGAGTGCTTTCACAACAGAGGACAGGCATGACATAGACTCTTCCTAACAAATGTGTGAGGGTTTGATCATTTGGAATGTACATTTTTCCGAGGCAGAACCAAACCATTTCGAAGCTAATACAGGCAATAGCCTATTAGTGGTTTCAGTTCCATATCATGTATTCATCTGGCTTGCTCCATTTACATCAGCAAAACTGAGGAGAAAAAAAAAAATTCTGGTCCTTTAAAACAACATTTGTGTGTAAATATAACAGAGAGGGACCAAGTCATGAATGGCAACCAATTTTCAAATGCTTATGACAGTGAACATACAACACTGGCCTGCTCTGTGCTTTGGTTTTAAAAAGGGAAGACACATCCACTGACAAAGACTAAAGTTATTTTGAGGGGCATCAACTGGTTCCAAATGTTGTCAGCAGGCTCTGGAGATTTTCACTCGACAATCTGAAGTCTCCACCACAAGATACATGCACAAAGCCTTTTAATTGCTTCAATTTGGTTACCAGTTGGCAATATTGCATGAGAAAAACTGCTTCTTGATAGCTGAGGAGAGAGGCCAAAAACTGATTGGGCATAAAGAACAAACTACTTCCTACCCCCCAGGTCAGCGTTGGGAGAACTGGGTGGGGAATGGCAGGCTGTAATTGCCTGTTCAGTTCATAAATAAGAGACTTTGGTCTCCCAGAGAGCAAAATGAGGAGGAAATACCTTTCAAGGCTTGTGCTTTAAACATTGTTTTCAGAATAAAGTGAAAGCACAGCCTTTCAAAATATTTAATATGCCAGTTGCCCAAGAAGGATGTGCCAGCCTTAAACATAGCCATCAGGGCCCAGATATTCAGCAGAACTCAACTGCCCACGTGCATTTCCAAATCAGATGACTGGATTTCCTGAAGCACTAGGCCTCCAGCAGAAGTTTTGATTTTTTTTGGCATTTCCTTTAGGAGTTGAATTGGAAGTTGACAACAACTGCTGAGTGCTCAGCTCCTTGAAAAACCTGGCCTGGAGAATAATAGCCATGCAGTGCTGAGCATTACCAGTTGCCTTTTCCTCAGTGTCTCTCATCATTTACAGTATTGATTGCTTGAGTCTAATAAACACTTTTTGGGGAGCTGACCATGCATCTTCCCACTCTATAGGTAAAACAAATGCAAAAGTACCTGTTCTAGCAATAAACCCAGAGTAAAATCTTCCACAGACTCAGATTTCCTCAGTCTCCTGTACATGCATTAAACAGTACCTGTAGAAAGGTGAATATTTTCAAAGGCAGCAGCCACCTGAAGGCTGCAGGCAGGACTAAAGACACACATAGTTGAGACACATATAGACAAGAGAAAGATCCTGCCATTCCCTACATGGATTTGATGCTCTGTGCTTGTTCTCAAGAGAGACTCTGCATTAATAACTCCTGCCTGTGTCATTATTCCAACCCTTCGGTACATCCCTGTCTGAAGAGGACTTTGGCATTACTAAAGGAAAAAGTCAATTTAAAAGTTTTGTGAAGGACATAGTGGGTGGCAAACCTACCATTTAGGTGGGAAAAACAGGAGGTAGTGGTGCTGCGCTCTGCATCTTTTTGGAGAGCATGGAAAGGAAAATGTCAAACCTCCTGAAGCTTCAGCCTTGCACTGCCACAGCTCATAAAACCACTTTCAGCTGCAGTTTTCCTAACACTAAAGGGCAGCAAATCAACTGACAGAAACTTATAAAGGGGATGATAAAAACATTATTTTCATTTCGATTGGAAATGAGGCAGGTAGTTAATAAAAAATTGGTTACCTCGAAAGACAGGGAATACCTGCCAAACTCCGGGTGGGATGGACCTTTCTGTGCCAGTGCATCATGTATCCATTTCTGACTAAGTGGTTATAAAAGCCCATCAATTCAAATTGTGTTTTGAAGAATTTGGGGTAAGATCTCCCTATGTAATGGTCATCACCTTAGTGAGATGCTCTTTAACTCTTTCTTCGTGTCAGCTCAGCAGCAGCTACACTGCCAAGCCCTGCAGTTTTTCCTAAAGCCTGTTAAAGTTTGTAGGATTTCATTTGTAGGAGTAAGAACCCTAGGGTTTGGTTTTCAAGTTATGTCCTGGAGCGCACAAATGAGCAAAGATGACGCTGCAAGCATTCGGTTAGAAAAATAGCGAGGCATTAAAAAAAAAAAATTAAAATGACCTGCTCTAGTCACTGAGATCAAATGTTCAGAGAAAAGCCTTAGAAATGTTTATTCTCCCAGATTAGATGGAATTCTAAGCAGTGTTTATTGGAGAGAAGGGATGGAGTGTGCTGTGTCTTATTCTTGTTTCCTGTATCCGCCTTTCTCTTCAAAGTGCTAAGTAGCAGGGCTGCAGGGATTATGGAGCTGAGGGAATTCTTGCCACTTTCCTTCTCTCTCTCTATTTAAACACGACAACTCTTGGCAGGCCTCGGTCACATTGTTTGTGTAGCCAGGACAAGAGGGTGGAATTCTGGAACACGTTCCAGCCCACATTCCGGATTTTCCTATAAACTAGCCCCTTATTTTAAACACACGCCTCCGTGAATTACCTTTGTGTTGCTATGCCATTTGAAAATCTGTTGCAAACACTCCTTGTGAATTAAAATCTGATTCAGCTTGAGTTCCAATCAAGGTATTTCATCACGGTGAATAATCTGTGAAAAAGGCAGTGTTTGATTTAGCAGGGAAAACAGCAGAAAATAAAGAGGGGAGGGTATGAAAGAGGAAGGAGGAATGGCTCAGGATCAGCCAGGGAGGATGGCATCTCCCCCTCCGAATTAACAGTTTTAATAGCTGTGTATGTTGATTGCATAACAATTTATACAACTGGACTTTATTGCTTGTCTTGTCAGAGGACTGCCCTACCCTTTTGCAAGTGCAATTTGCATATCTATCTTTTTTGCACCACCAAGTAACAGGCAAAAAAATTTCAGCAGTCATTTGCCTGACAATTGGATGTGTTAATTTGCAGCTAAAAAAAGTACAAAATGAAGGTCAAAGTGAGGCAGTCAAAAATTCAGTCCCTGCTTTCTCTTACTCAGCTGATTGTTGCACAAAGATCAACATTGCTCAATCTGGTGTGTGTACTTTCAGCTCAATAAGTGCTTTCATTCATCATTCACAACTTGCTTCATTATGAAAGTTGAACTATATCTTTAACACAAACCACACTTCCTTTGTCCTGAATGAAAGATCTGCCTGGGCACACTGGAGAACAGGCTCCTCGTTGATGCAATGTTATCACATGCACTTGGGGCCAACATCTTGCATCTCGCAGCCCACAGCACAAACTGCCCATGGAGAACAAACTTCCCATGGAGAACAAACTACTCAGGTAGAACATTTTTAATTAAACGATGGAGGGAAAGGAGCTCTCTCTCTCTCTCTCTACCAATGGCACCAGGTTTAACCATCCATTTGTCATAAAAATGTTCCTGCATCTTCTTTCGTGAAGCTGCTGATGAACATTAGGACCTGCCCTCCTGGATACCATCTGCACACCCTATTAGAGACTCATTAACTGGCACTGGTGTGACTTCAGCTTCACACTTCCATGCCTAACACCTTTTCGTTAGTTTCTGTGTGGCTTTACTTCCGTTACAGCCGCTGTCTTTTTGACTGCTTTTCCATCCTTAGATACTATCTGGAAAGGATACTGTGCTCTGTGTTCAGATACTCCCCAGCTCTCTAAGGGAAAAAGTCAGAAACAATAACAAAACGTGGATGTTACAAGATACCACGTCTTTTCCTCATTAGCCTATAACCATTTCGGGTACAGAAAGGCACCGAAATCGGGCTGTCAGAAAGGAGGCAGAGCAGGAGAACAGGGAGGGTGTTAGGAAAGAAATAACAAAGTAAAAAAGACAAGGAAGAACCTACTTACATTTGTCACGGCAGGCACCTTCTGTGAGTATGAAGGCTGCCTAATGAAGTTAGAATAAGTTCAAGAAATGCCTGTACTGTCCATATGTAGAGCATGGATTTCATCTCACTGGATTTCACAAGCCACTTCTGACAACTGAGATAAGATATGTCAACACTCCTCGCTTGTAGAGTTTTTCACTCTTTTAGCACATCAAATGCATTTTGTATCTTAGCAAAATCTCTTCTTTCTGCTCCTCTGCAAGCATTTTTCTGAAGGTTAGGTGGGAGTGGTATGAAACACAGGACTGGAGGAGAGTGAGTGGAGAGCCACGCTTTGAGGGTCCATTCTCACCCTGCAGCCAGAGGAGCCCGTTCTGGTTCATGAACCCAAAAAATGCAAGAGGCACTGAAGCACCCACTGCTTCCCAAGCTGGTGCTGCTTGGTTGCTGTCCATCCCAAGCCCCCTCCTGCACAGTGTCACGGCGTGAGTGCTAAGTGATAGCCTGAGAAAACAAGTCACACGTGTAGTGCCGTGCTGAATAATACCCGTGTGCCCCTCTTATCTCTCCTGCTCCTTTCGTCTGCTGCTGAGAAACCATTAACACACTCAGGGCTCTGAGAGGGAGAACAACAGCAGAGGAGGAGATGGATTTCAGGTGACCTCCTGAACTCTCCCGAGCTGACGATGAGCAGGCACTGGAGTAAACCTGACTTGTTATCCGAGAGCAGCCTCGTGGCTGACCCAGCCTGTGCATATCCCAGTTTTCCAGGGAATTTCTGTCCTCCACCTGGCTTGGGTAAGTCCAGCATTAGCAAGGTAGAGGATGGAAGGCAGCCCTGGCACTCATTTGCAAGCACGGAATGAGGGTAAACAGTTTCAGAAAATAAAAGAATAATAAGGAGCTTCAGTTCCAGAATGCAGAAAACACCCTGTAAATGAAGGGAGAGGTAGGAGAAATGGTATGGAAAATTTGGAACTAACTCTAACAACCTCCAAAAGAAAACCTCTAATCAAATATATATATATATATATCAAACCTCTAATCACATTGACAGGATGAAGTTGTTATTTATTATCCAGTTTTTTGCAACTGAGACAATAAATATCTTTGTAAAATTTTAAGAACACCTACAAATCTTGGACATCTGAGCACCTCATTAGAGAGGGATCTTGGATAACATTAAGCTGTTAATAAATCCCTAAATTCTAGTTAGCCTCCTTACCAAGTCTGAGATTTTCACAGAACGTGGATTTTCTTTAATTCCTCAATATCAACATCCCCCCAGGAACTTCCTATTTAAAGGTTGACTGATTTCTGGTCTGCTACAATTTTAATACACTTCTATCAAAGAAATTCCAGCATTTTCAGAAATTCAAAAGACCCTCAACATCACAAATATCATATGGTGGCTGCAGAAAATTGCCAGGTCCTAAAATGCTAAACCAGTTGCTTGTTTTCATGTCACTGGATAAGTTTCCAGTCCAGCAGCAATGGCACACTTCTAGTAGCAAATTCCACATAAATGGAAAACATACAAAGTACACAGAAGCCAAGAATATTCCAACCCTTGACATACAGGTATGCAGGTTTTCTCATTAAGACTAGAATTATAAAATTGGCAGTTCCTATAAACGAGTATTTGTCAAATAGGAATCTGTTTGTGCTGAGTGGGTAAAAGAATTTGTATTTAAATTTTCTGAATGTATATTTGTGTTTCATCATGCATTTGGCATCAATCTATAATTAAACTAATTTCTGTAATCAAATGGCAAGAACTATCATGTTTAAAAGAATAGCAAAAGCTGTGAAAGATTCATGATAGCAGGGTTCATTAAAAGTGAATTTAAGTCCTACATAAAGCCCCCTGCAAAGATTAATTTCACTTATATGCCCAAAGGTTACAGACAATTTATGCCCTGTTTAAGTCATATTCCACGGCACATTTACAACCAGTCCTTTGCAGTGCTGGTTTAAAATTAAACCAGACACACAAGGACTTTTCATTTTAACTTGAGGAGCTAATGCTTTGGAAAAATGGTGGAATAACCATCACTGGAAGATTTTAAAAGCAAGAGAGACAAACATCTGCCAGGAATGATGGAGATATAATTGATCCCACCTTGGGGCAGAGGGATGGATTAGAAGATCTTTTGAGGTTTCTTCCAATGCTATTTTTCTTCATCTCCAAGGTGTGGAAATGGGAAAACAAAGAACCACAGAAAACATCTGAACAACTGAAGGAAAAGTAATTGTATAATTGAGACCAAATTGTTAACTGATTGCAACTTCCATGTTACATTTGGATGGGAATTAGTGATAGACAATAGCGCAGATTAACTGAGACAAGGGAAAGATAAAAACGCCAGGGAAACCAGAACTCCAAAAGCTGCTGTGGAATTGAAGGCAAATGTTTGCTTGCCATGCATGCCCCGTGTGTCATCTCCCAGGGCCCTGTGCACAGCTTGGCTTTGTTTGGAAAACCAGCTTGGATTTTATCGAGTGAGTCCCGCCTCAGGAAAAGGAAAAACAAGTCACGCTGATGCCATGATGCTTTTTTTGCTTTTTATATATACCCCCTCTATATAATCTTTTGTATAACTTTTATGTATCCTTAAGGGCCTTTTAGCCCACACACTTCTAATTCTTCAGGTTTGATAACCAGCACAGAGCCAATATTCCCTTCAGCCAGGAGACCAAACATCTCAGAAGCCTCAGACACCAAGGGCTTCTCTGGAACACATTTTGTAACCTGAGATAGGCCTGGCCAGGGGGGGAAAGTTCCTCTGGGAGGGGGGTTCACTCAGCCTCTCATTGGGGAATCTTTGAAAGATATGCTAATTGGTTAAGCCTAAAATTTTATACCCAAACTATTGTGGGTGTGCATTTTGGAGGGTGCTCATGGGAGTGCATTTGGATGTGCATTCCAGCCTGCTCCACCTGGACAGGGTGCACCAAGGATCCTTCAAATAAATACCAAGGTAAAAATCCCTTTTTCCCCCCCTCTAACCATGTTTGGCTCTTGATTTTAAGACCAAGAAAAGGCATCAACGCATTTCCCAGATGAATCTTCAAGGTGGGCACAACCCCAGGCACAAGCGACAGACGATATCCAAGCATGTAAAAAGTGTTTCTGTGAAGGGAGGGTCTCCATGCACCCATCCACTGCTCCTGCCTCAGTCACAGGACGAGATGTGAGGGCATCCTTTCAAAAATTAGGTTCTTGAGCCTGTTCTGCTCCAACACTCCTGCCCTCCTGCAGACCAAAAAGGACAAAACCTCCTTTCCCCCAAGGAAGGGCAAGCCTAAAGCACTTTGTGTGTCTGGAGCTAAGTTCTCAGGAATTATTTTTGGGTTATTTTCCTTTACTGAATTATTTGATAAGGTCATTGTGCAATCAGCTGGGACTGGAAATTCTTTTCCACTCCCTCCATTTGTGGTCACAATGTATTACAAGGGTTTCTAAGTCCTGAAATCATGTTGCTTGTAATTCACAATCTCATAGATTTTTAAAAGCAAGAAATTCAACAGCCTATCTGGCTTATGCTGAGATTACTGCACTAAGATCCCAGCAGAAAGACAACCTTAAAACAAAAAGTTTCTTATTGTTAAAGTGAAGATCTTGCAGTTATTTGATGCCATTTTGAGAAGGAGGTTGTAAGACTCAACCAAAAATATGCATTAAAAAGACAGATTCAGAAATTCGGAATTTAATTTTACCTTGGAGCAACGGGGATATTAAGACATTTTTTCCATTTATTCCACACTATATTCGGAGTTCATATCAAGGGGATGCAGAAGCTTGAGGGAGTGTCCTTTAAGAATGAGAGCAGGAGTTAGAAGACAAATTCCTTTCCTGACTTGGCCACCAGCTCCTTTGGGACAAATCATTTAGCGTTATGAAATGTTAGCATTTTGAAAACAGTTGTGCTTTTACTCCCTAAAAAAGTATTAATGAAGGAAAAGAGTGAAGAATCAATGATACAAACTGTATGATAACAGGTAGCTGTAGATTTTATGTGATTTAAGTTTGGGAAACAACAGTTTTCTGCCGTCTTTGAGACCATAAGACATGTCTGCAATTAAGGAGTGTGCAACAAAGCTTACAAAGACAAGGTGACTGCAGTGTCTTGCACATGTGGAGCCACAAGGATGCTGAAGAAGGTCTCAAAAGTGAGTTTTCTTGATTAAAGGAAATGAGAAAATCAACTTCACATTTCCCAAAAAGCCATTAGCATAGTCAGGAGTGGTAGCACAGTACACACATGTTTCCCTGTCAGATCCTCAACCTGTCCAAAAGGCTACACTGAAAATGAGGATTCAGGGACTCTGAATCACCCAAAGTTCATGTACCAAGAGCATCCTCTCATGGCTAAGGAGGACTTGCACAGGTGCTGTAGCGTGAAGAATCAGGGAATTAAAGCACAAATATACTGTGTACCTTTGGACTATCCTCCACCATTATTTAGTCTCTCCCCACTGAAACAGAAATAAAATAATTTGCCAGCATTTTCTTTATTTTGCCATAGTTACCACTATGAGATCTCCGTTACAATACCAAAGTTAGAGTAAAAACAAAGGAGAAAAATCTCTATCAGGTGGCATTAGTCAATAAATACAGAAAAACCAAGAACAAAGCATCCATACTGCACTGAATCTCTCTCCCTGCCTTTCCTATCTTCATTTGTTTTAGCCTACCCCCAATTTGCACTCTTTGTATAGGAAATAGGCACTGAGCACTTGGAAGCAGAACATCTCGGCCATGGAAATGTCAAAATCTGATCCAAAAAGTGAAACTGGCAACGTAGCCACAGCTTCTCTCTCCACCTGCCTAATGCCTTACATGAAAAGGAGGGGGAGAGAGAGAGGACATTGCATTAATGGACATGTTATTGTAGGAATCAAACACTGTGGCTAAAATTACCCAGCAAACACAAGTCTAAACTGTAAACTGGTCAAGTAAGAGGGGCTAATAAACCTTTTCTGTTGGTTGCAAAGTGGAGACAAGTAGTTATTGGCTAGGTGCTCTGCACAGCTGTAAAGTGCGAGGGACTTGGGAGGCATTGTGGCTCAGACACTGAGGGATTGAATGTGACTGCATAGTAGTGAATAACTTGTTTGTCGTTCATGTGAATAAAATGTGGAAGTAGATCGATGCTTTTCTCCATAATATGGGTTCTCTACTAAGCACAGTAAATCTCCGTCTCACTACAATGGTGTGAGATCATTCATGCCATTAGTTTCAATGACACTGACTCTATACTGCATGCAGTTTGCTGTTCTCTTTCCTCGGTGTAACAAAGCCTGAGAGTGCCAGCTGCCTCTTGAGCCTTAAAAAGAAAGAAAGAGAGAGAGGGACTTTT
The DNA here is from genome assembly GCA_013397815.1 of Aleadryas rufinucha. Lineage (NCBI taxonomy): Eukaryota > Metazoa > Chordata > Aves > Passeriformes > Aleadryas > Aleadryas rufinucha. Next base: position 119,336 of record VZTH01005815.1, read on the forward strand.
ATTTACCATGATTTTGATTGGTTAATTTCTCTCTATTACTTTGTTGCTTCCTCCCATATGAAAAAATGCATTGTCGTCCAAGCTGACGCACGGGAGAAAGGCCGCTCAGTGAACATGCAAAACGTAAATCACCAGCCAGCAATGACACTTTGAACATGGAGCACGACACCACCATCAGCCCCAGTTTTTACTCCAAATATCACAGTTTGGGGGTTTTTTTCCCCTCCCCTTTTGCAGCTGGGGCTGCGATCACGACCTCATCCGCCGCGCTTTAGCCGAGCCGCGCCACGCACGCAGCGGCCGGGGTTTTATGGGTGTAGTGTTTTAATTGTTGTAGTACATGGTTGGCACGTGAATGAAAGCCAGAGTCCCGCCAGCTACAGATAGGACTGAGCTATAAAGATAACCGTGCAACAGAGGCATTTTCAAACCTTTTTGATGGCCCTCTGGCTTCAGTGCTGTGTCGTTTAATACGGCCGTGCTGTTGGCACTCCCGAGGAAAAGATTGCCATGGACCCCCTTCCCCCTCCCTGCACTGCCATGCCTGGGGCTGCAGCTTCTCCCCTCAGTTGTAGCTGCATGCCAGAACTTTGCCAACGCCATGCCAAGTTGGGATGCATTTCCCTGAAAAATCAGAGTAGGGGACGACAGCAAAATCAAAGAGGAAAAAGATTATGGCACGCACACTTAAATTCAACTCAGTGAGTGCATCCCCACAAATCTGGTCTTTAAAGGTAGACCAAGAATGTTCAGGCAGAAGACATCCAAATTCTGAGGGCGTGTTCAAAGGCATTGGGCTATGCACTTTGTGTTTCAGATGATGCCTCGGTCCACACACTTGTGTTCCTGATGCTTTCAGAAAGTGTTTTGTGAGACCCTGACCAATAACAGGAACAGAAAGTTGTCCCTTTATCTGCTTGGATTATTTAGATAAACAGGAGAGGGTAAGACAAAATGTACAGAAAGGCCATAAAATTTTACTTTAAGAAAACGACCTTTTGTGTCCTCACATCAGGACCAGCTGGTTAAACTTGGACAAGTTACCACATCTCTCCATACCCCAGATCACTCAAATACAAAACAGCCTGAAGAGTCAACAGCTACCTCGGCTGCAGGGATGAAGTGGTCAATGTGGAGAAAACGCACATTTTACATTAGGTATGCAATGTATTTACACTGTTCCTGATCTCCTGTAAGGACTTGGGCAGCACTGAGGAGCTAACGTGGGGACCTGGCACTGGTCTGGCTACCCCAAGTGCTTGGGAGCGAGCAACAACAATCCATCTGTTCCATTACCAGCCAGACAAAGCCAGCATTACATAAGAACCACAGTAAGATATTGGCTTATTGGGAAACTGGTTCCAGAGCCCGTTATACGCAACGTTACGGCGCTATATAAACGCATATTAATAACAGCACACAGCTTGGCACGTGTTAGCTCTGAAAATGCGTGTATTTTTCCAATAAATGGTCATGGCAGCTTTTTAAAAATTGATATAGCCTTCTCAGTTTGAAGGAAAAAAAAAAAAAATTAAAAATCAGCTGTTGAAGAAACCCCACCCTAGATACACATTTGCCCAGCATACTGGAACAGCATCTCCTGGGTAAATAACTCATGGTTTTTGACATTAGTACATGTTCCAAAGTATGTATTTACCTGATGGACCATAACAGCCCTGAAGGAGCCTGTGTAGTCTACTGGGTAATATCTGATGGATTTTTCTACAATTAGTATGCATGCCACTAAGCATCCTAAATCATATAAATAGTGTACCTTTAAAAAAGCCAAAATAAAAATTTGGACAATCCAAAACACACAATGCTTTTGGACCACAATGCGTGGGCAAGCTAAATAGTTCAGAGGTTTGCAAAATAGAAGCAAGGACAGATAGATATTTTATACTCAGTTCCACCGTAACGTGAGCCAGAATTTTGAAAAAAAAAAACCGAGCTGAATTCTCTCCTGGTGCCAGAGACCCAGCTACCAAAAATATTTCACAGGGTTTTGCAATAACCTCATGGTAACTACTCACTTAATCCACTGGAAAGAGTGAAACTCAAAAGCAGCCTCGGAGCGCTTTGCCCCTGCGGTCTCCTGTTTCTCTGCAGCCCCGGTGCGGTGCCGTGTGGGCCGGCCACGCTCACGGCTCACACCTTCGTGCCGAAGGGAAAAGGTGCCCGAGTGATTTCGCCTTGATGCACACAAACAGAGCCTTGACACGTCTCTGAGTGCCCTCAAACCAGGGTGAGCTTCACCTCTCACCAGAGAGGCAGGGAAGGAAGGGGCCGCTGCAAGACACTCGCGCTTTCCTCTCTGCAGGAAGGGGTTCAAAGGGAAGGGGACACCCATTATCGCTCTTCACAGTGCTTACATTTGCCACAGAAAGAGTTTGCAGTTCAAAAAAAAAACAAAAAAAACAACCTTTAAAAGGGTGTAACCTTTTCCTTTAATTATTGGCTTGTGTCTTTGTGCTTCTCATGCTGTTGTACAGTCACCCAAAGAAAGTGTCAGCTAAGTAGAATCTGTGGGCTTTACTTTTTCTGATGACAAAATATAACCACCAAACAACTTTTTTGGTGTTATTTGTAGAAAGCCCCATGGGATGCCTGTCCTTCCGTGTTTCAGGCAGTTATTCATGCCATTCATCCCCACAACTTTCAGGTAAACATGCCATAGTCATCCCTGCCATTAGTATCCCAAATGTGTTTTGAGTGTAAAATACAGTATTAATATTTCCATATAAGCTACTGCTATATATGAAATTCATTACTATCCGCCAATCTATAGTCTATGCTCCATTTCAGTTCCACTTAAGTCCCAGTTGAGAACCCAGTGCAGGCTTTATGCCTTCTTTAAGGTCTATTTGAGGTGTGAACTTTATCCAAGGAATACAATTCCACGCTCTCAAACTTTTTACCATACCCCAAATAACCAGAAAGCTAAATGGGATTCGTTGTGTACATAACAAAAACAAACAAATCAGTGAACGGGAAACATGTTAACAGTGAGTTTTCCTCGAGTTTCCTGACTTGTTTTCCATAGGTGATGAGGACACATTACTTTTCTTAAAGCCCCACTATGGCTATGCAGCACTTCCAGATAGATCCAACTGCAGCCACAAGAGATGTTTAACAGCACAACTGCAGTGGTCTCCTCCCCAGGCCTCTGAAATACTTGACACTGAGCCTGAAAATCCAGCCAGCAATCCCGATGTTCAATTCATGCTCCACAACATGTCTCTGTGTGGGTTTACAGGCCTAATTTAAGTAGCACTCAATTAATAACATTTCTATTTAAGTCTCTAATAGGCATCTTCTTGAATTTCGACAGCATTTTCATTTTCACCACCAAATATTAGGGCCAGGCATTAGTTTTAACCTTCTACATTTTTTTTCATATAGATCTACTGTCTGCTTGAGTTACTAAAACTTCTGGTAGTGAAGTCAAGGCCTAGTACATATCACCACACAACTTTACAAGAATCTCAGTCTGAGTGGAAAATGGATGCATACATGAAAATCTCTTCAGAATAAACCTTTCAAAATACTGAATTTGTATTAACAGTATGAATATCTCCAAATTTACACTGAGGAACAAAACAAGCATCTCTACTTCCTTTAAAATAAACAGTCAGGCTCATAAATTGTTTCTAATTTACCAGCAAGGAATGCAACTGTCATGCTACTCCTGCTTTATGACCTTGCAAGACAAATTTTCACTATTCAGAACTGGAGCAAATCCTTTCTGCTCTGCCCTTCTCAGCTGTCAGTGACTTTTGGTCTTCTCAATTGTGAACTCTTTGAAGTAGGAGGCACATTGTCCAGAGTATTCAGAATCTACCCACAAACATCAATACAGTATTTGGATTTCTCATTTTGAGGCCAGGAATTGAGAAACTCAAAGAGCAAATGATCGATTCAGGATTTTTTTTTTTTTTCAAGGTATTGATGAAAGATTCCATCAAAAAATAAAGAGCAGGAAAAGCAGATACATAACTGCAGTAAAATACTGCCCATGGGTATCTCGTTGCTCTGGGTGCCTGAAGAACAGCGTTGAATAAACCCCAGCTACCGTAACACGGACTAGAAAAACGGATTTGAATGTAAGGCTCCTTTATGACTGGAAACTATTACCTCCAGGTTTCGTTTCAGTAGGTCCCTGAAGGGAAGCAAGAGGCCCTTTCCATGTGCACAGGCTCTGCATGGACAAAAGCAGCCCGGGCTGACCGCTCAGTGCAGCCTGCCACGTGTGACAAAGCACTTCCACCTGGATACTGGGCAGAAGGGACCCTTTCCCAGTCTGCCACTGGCCTGTGTTGGGCTTATAAAGCTGCAATTGATTTTGCTGCACGCCCCTCCTGTCTCTGACAGGCCTTTGCAAGCAGACACATTGTCGAGGTTTTCATTCTGCTTCAAAAAAAAAACCCCAAAACAACAGCTATAATAAGTAGGACTGTGAGCTGCAGCAAAGCAGAGGCCATGTGCAAGCTTAAATTCATGAACTGCTCCCCTGTAGCAGCCAGGCAGGTAGCAGGGAAATTATAAATCACATCGTTTCTAGTCACAGGGGTGTACTAGTGAGAGGGAAATGAGGACAAAAGGAAATGTCTCGGGTTATAGTTTCTGGAGATTTCATTAACACAATACATACTAAAATCAAACAGCGATTCTTTTGACAATTAGTACTTCTAGGTCAGTAGGATTTTTTGGATGAATGCTGGATTTGGTTGGGTTTAGATTATAGTATTTAATTCATCTATTTTTCTCCTTTCACAGAATGATTCAAAATTAAAAAAACTCCACAAGTGAAAAGTGATAATCATCTCGAATCCAGAGCACATATCTGATTTGTCAATGAAAATTCTGCCACTTCCTTCAGCTCCACATGATCATAATCAGTCTGAGCAGCCTGGTGCCATCCAATTTTCACCCCAGCAAAGACATTTTCATAGGTAGTGCCCTGAAGTTGGGATACCAGCACGAATATTTCTGCTTATCAATCAGAGCTTCCAGCTGGTCCACTGCAATTTAAACCTGCAAGGACCTTGCTCAAGGCAGTGCTGGTCAAATGCTCCACATCATCATTACAGGTTTCCAGTCATGTTTTCTTAAAAAATATATTGGCATTGTTCAGTTTGAATTCACGACAATTGCCATCAGCTGGCATTTGCAGCACATTATTATTATTTTCTTATCTATTTATCATTTAGGCACTTTTTTCATCATCTCAAATTCTTCATCTTAGTAAAAGAACTGCTGGGGGAAGGACCTTTTATGGCTGCCACACAAAACTGGGGGTCAGGGAGTGTTCCCAGTTTGTGCCAGAGGTTTCCTCTGTCAGCTTCAATAAGTGACACAACTTCCCTCCTACAGAAGCTTTGTGAGAATTCACTAATGTTTGAAAACATCTTTCATCCTAAGCAGGACAAAAGAGTCCTCTAAAACAGTTGACATTGTTAAGCTAAATTTGTTTTTTTTTAATGCTGGTGTCCATGAGGTGCATTTCTCACTCTGGAAGAGATAACTGCAAAGTGCCAGATTCTACTTTAATGGCAAATTCAAGTTGTTACCTACATCAGATTCTTGACTCTGACTGAGCTGCAGGTGGAAGAATGGAGCAAAGGAAAAAAATTGTGGGTTTAATTTAACATTATAAGAAAGTTAAATTCACCAATATGCATTGGATGTTTATGTAGAGAAAAGGTAGACCATTAAAGAATACTCTGGGCTATTTCTGAAATATTTTAAGGTGGCTGTTTGGTTTTTTTTACCTAGAAATTATTCCAACAACTCCCAAAAGACTAAAAATAGTTTGAAAAGCATAAAAGTTCATGGAGATCTCTAGGAGTAAGATGGTCAAATGATACCCTTTTATGTGGAAAGGATATTATTCAATGTGATAAGTATTTTTAATAACAAAATAACTACTGTCCACTCCATATTAAGAAAAGATTCTCACCACTTACCTAGTGCTATGTCCTTTGCATATCTTTGTGCCACCACAAGATATAACAGAAATAAGGTGGGGAGGGGAAAAAAAAGCAGCCAATTTTTCATGTGTGATTTCCCCTCACCATCCTTCCTGGCTCTCATTAATAGCCTCCATTGTTTATCTTAATCTGCTCTGTGAACTCATCTGAAACACAGGTATGGAAGAGAGCAGCAATTTGCTTGTAACCCAACCAGCTGCCTGCAGCAAAATCACACAGCTACATTTCAGAGAACAATCTGGTCTTGCAGGAGGGGAGAGAGGGAGATGGGGATCAGGAGAGAGCAAGTGAGCAGCTCTGTGCTAAGGTAACACTCTCTCCCCTCCTTGTGGTCTCAAAATGTTCTTGCTCTCTGAAGGCATCAGTGTGAATCTCTTCATGCACTTCTTCGTTTCAGGCTAAGTCTGCCCTCAAAGAGATGCAAATCTAATGGAGTTACTAATGGAATGCAATTATATCTCGGAATTGTTTCTGCGAGGCACATTCGTGTGCTCGTGCATAAAGAGCAGGGAAGATGCTTGCAAGACGCATTTCTTAAAGAGCAACAAATAAGCACGTTTGGTGTAGCTTGCAAGAGCAATTGCCAGATATTATATCATTGAGAAATGATTTTCCACCGTGAGGTTTGCATGGGCAACAGATCCTTTAATCTCCAAGCTGCTGCCGAGGTCTCGGTAGCTGGCATAGGTGTTCACTGAGTCATGTAAAGCGTGTTTTTAGGGTTATGCCAGTTCCCATTGGCAATCACCCACATTAACAGTGAAAGTGGCTTCTGGTACCCACCCGAGCAAAGATGACTGAGGTGATAATGGCTTCTCGTTCTACTCACAGCATTCTGAATGACACTGGAAGTGCAAAAACTAGTGCTGGCGAGCAGGGGGGACACGTACAGTGTTCTGTCATCATTTTTAATTGCAAAAGATTCATTCAGGACTACATTAGCCCATCTTAATTATCCATTTACTTTACATTTTACTGGATAATTTTGTGGCTGCACATCTAAAGGAGGAGGCAAGCTCCCTGCTCTAGGGAACGAGCAGAGCTAGGGGAGGAACATAGGAAGGGAAAGCTGAGAAAGCAGCACAGTGTTTGATACATGACAGGTTAGTCCCACGGGTTTAGGAATTTGTTTTAGCTGCAGGCAAACACCCTCAGCACAGGAAACACCAGGTTTGCAATGGCTCTTGTGCTTTTTCTAAGCAGCCTGGCCAAGTGCAGGAGTGTGAGTTATTAGCAGAGGAAACTGGATTAGGAAACAGAGATGCACAAGGTTATTTAGGGTAAACAGTAGGAAGAACCTACTAAATAACTCACCACGTGGTAGTGAATCCATTCCAGCACATCAGCCATAACACAGGCACTAGAATTCTACCAGCACAGTCAGAAAACAAAGAGACAGCAGATACTGTCAGGAACCAGACAGGAAAGGAACAACATTCCCTGTTAAACTGCCCGTGATGTGCCCACAGGTCAAGTACCTCAGTTTTGGTTTGCCCATCTTATAAAATGCAAAATAGAAAAAGAAAAGTTATAACCATGATCAAGGGCACAGACCAGCTTCCACACAATGAATAACAAGATAGTCTGAGAGTCCTCAGCCTGGAAAACAGGGAATTATGGAGAACACATGGTTAAGATCTCCAAAGTCATGACAGGCATGCAAAAGATGAACAGCAAACAGTTACTACCTGTAGCTACCAATACAAGAACCAACAAGTGAATCTTGCAGGTGACAAATCTAAGATTGATAAAAGGAGATATTTCTTCATGCAGTGTTGTTTAACCCAGGGGATTCCTTACCATGGGGCAGATCTGTTTGCGCGTGTTCAAAAAAAATAAGTGGAAAACTTTGAGAAATGAAATTTCTAATATTTCTCATTTCTGCACTCAGGAGAGCATCCTGAAATATAGTGTTTCACTATTACACTTACCATGTTCTTTTTCTCTTCCACTACCAGACTCAGAGTACTTCACTAAGTGCACCTCTGCTCCAGCTCTGCACACCGCTTGTACGTACGTCTTGGAACCCTGAAATTTAGACATTTCAATTTCAACACTTTAAATTCCTGCTGGAGCACTTGAATAGATTAAAACCAAAGCCTGCATCTTCATTAACTCCTGTAAGTTTCAACTAGCTCATCAAGGTTTTTCTAGGAGGTATTTGGGAAGGTGTCTTAAACGAACAAATAGTTGAATTTTCACAACACACTGATATAATGAATGAAGTTTCATGAAATGTTGGTATTTTGGTATGGCCAGTGACTCAATAAATAAATAAAATCAGTCCCATTCAAAGAAGTTTTTGCATTTGTTATTTTTTTTCTGGTTAAACAAAGACTAAAATGTTCGTGCTTCAAGTGCCACATTCCACAAAAGATATTATTTTCAGTCCATTGTGAAAAAAAAGCAAAGAAAATTGAGGGTTTGACTGGCAAAGCCACTAAACATGGGAGCTGCTCGGTGCATTCATCAATTCTGTTATGAAAACACTCACTCAGGTCTTTTCATTCTCTCCTCTAGCCCATCAGATCCTAAATTTAGGGGACCCGTGACCCGGCCAAATGCCTTCACTTCCTCTGTTTTCCCATTGCAACCCTACTGAGCAGTGCCTGTGGTAGGTATTCCACATCTGCCTTGTAGCAAACCCCAACCAAACCTCCACTGGTTGTACTTTTAACCTTCAGAACAATGATGACTCTGCTTAGGACAACAGCTTGGGAGCTGCTGCCCCACAGCACTCTGGAGGGGAGGATGATGGACAGCAAGAAGGAAAGAAATTCCACTCTGTCACGTCGATACGGATCTCCTTCAAATATTTACATTATGGGATGAAAGTTAGAATTTGCAACTCCTTAAACAGCATCACTGCAAAGGGACACATATTCCTTCTTTAAAATCCACACTGTTCCCTTGAAAACTTTGTATTTACAACGAAACAGACTTAAAAGGAAGAATCGAATGTGCCTTAACCTCAAACACCACTGACTTGGTGGTCACCTGCTCTGCTGAAAATCAGGCTCATTTCCACCTCCCTGCTTGATTCCAGTGCTCTGAACCATGACCTCCCCTTTGCCATAAAACATTTCCTACAGGCTAGCCGTTGGTATTTGATTTAATTTATAAATGATTTTTTTGTTAGGCCGATGGATCACTGCCTCTCCTTCCACTGTGCTGGAGATAAAAATTGTTGACCCAATCTCTGTGCAGCCAAACACAATGAACCTCAGTGTTAATCACACCAGGAAACTCAAGGCATGTTCTGGATTATTGCAATTCCAGTTGAGCAGCTTCACATAATTTCTCAGACTCAAACAACCAAATTCATTATGTGGCTCCATTCATAAAACCCTGCTGCACTTCATTCTGGTCGATATCTCGGGGCCTGGAGATAAGATACTGATTAAAAGAGCTCTGGTCGGATCTGCGTGAGCAGTTTTTATACTTGACAAAATGGAAATGCAATACCCAAAGGAGTCCTTTCAGACACTTCTGTCCCTGCCCCACCTACAGATAATATGATCCTGGGAGGACTGGTAACAATTAGTTTAATAGGAAGCAGGAGAAACAATTGTTATTGCTCCACCTCCCAAACTACTGCATTACAATGTGGTTCTCAGTATCTGGAGTGTTTCACAGATAAATTGTTTATTTATTTAAGCCATGATTAAAGCAAAGCATTCTATAAAACTGGAACAGCGGGTGAGAGGAGGCAGCCTGTTCTCTTTTCCTCAGAGTAAGGATATCTTCAGAATAACTGGATGTCCTTAATCAATGCTTAAAATGGACTCTCACAAAAATTTATTGCAAGGCTTCATTTTTTTATTCCTCTCTTTTTTGGGGGCACAGGCTCTGGCAGGGAAGATCAATATATTGTAAGAAAATCCCAAAGCATGGGTTTTAAAGGCAGGGAGAAACAAATCCTTTGGTCCCATTGAAACACACACGAGCTGGGGAAAAGCCCGTGACAGAAATAGTTAAGGAAATGAACATAAATCAGCATGTTCTTGAAAAAGTGACACCTGCATGCCCACATAATTCTCACAGTCTTTGCTGCACAGAGCACCCCTTTTCCTGAGAGTTCCACTGGGGTCTCCCTGGAAGCAGTCCTGGCTTGTGGAGATGAGAGCCTGCCACAGCACCACGGGCTGCAAGACTCCGAGGAGTTTAAATAAACTCGATTTCACACTAAGCTATTCTTCCTGCAGGCTATGTACAAACCTTTATCTGAGTTCCCACCACACCTTTGCCTGGGAATGGTTAGCTTCCCCCTGGGGTCATTTGATATGGAGCCCCTGCTTTATAAATACAAACACCCACACCTTCATTATCCTCGTGCTCTGCTCTCCTCCGGGCTTGCAGTTCACTCTGTCCCAGCGATAAGGACGAGGCCTGAGGTGCTTCAGAGTGACTGCACAGCTCAGGCCAGGAACAATGCAAACCCCAGGCATTAGCAGAGGTGTTGGGTGAGGAAGTCACCCAGCTCCCTGGCAGCACTGTAACTCATCCCTACCCCCAAGTTTTCTGGGGCTGTATGTGCCTTATTAAATAGAGACACCTTAACCTGGCTGGGGGAGTCCTTGCCTGCCCCCAGCTAACCCTAGCCTGCTCTTTCCAAGCCAAAGTGCCATAAAACCTTCCACTCAGCATAAAGAGAAGCTTTCAGGACAGTGACAGATGCAATGGCTTTGCCTTCCCAGGAGAGGATCCCATTAGATTTCCCTCTGAACTAACACAGGTCAGAGTAGCCCAAGTCGAGGACACTACTTTCGGTAATGCTGGAATTTTTCCCTTCCAACTCCAAAGTGCTGTTAGTTTTAGACACAGAATAGAATGATCCATGGCAAGAGAGTCCATAAAAACCCATGTTCAGTGGCAAAAAGCCAAAGAGAAGCTGAACCACGGGACAAGCTGGATGCTGTATCCCAGTCACCTCCAACGACGCCAACAAAGATTTGAATTGTGATCACCCAGAAACAAATTTGCATCCTGAGAGTTTGGGCAGCTCTTCTCAGAGAGGGTTTGGGGTTGGTTTTTTTTTAGTGCATAGAAGAAGAAGAAAAGGTGGATCACCATCCCTTGCAGCCTGTCAAAGTTCAGCTGCTGGGATACAGCAAGCCAAGGAAAGGTCATCCCATGCATGACATTTGTGCAGAGCTTCAAGACTTGAAACAGAAGAGAGTTTATGTAACCCTGGTGCCCAAGTGCTTCCTCATGGCAGCCTCTCACAGCCAAACCATCAAGGTTAGGAAGTGTTACCTCTTGCCTTTAAGGGGTTCTTTTAGTCACATTGCAATTACATCAACAGGTGAGGTATAAGGTGCAGCAGTTGATGGAATTTTTTTATGTTTTACGACAGGAGATGCAAACACCAAACTTATTTTCATGCTATGGCTTGAAATTTCAGCATAATTCTGAGGAATTTTGTTCTACAAATCAATGCAGCCACTGGAAGTTTCTGCTGCTTTTCCTCTGTGCCATTTAGAAGACAGCACATCTGGATTTTAGGAGACCGATATTTACCAAAAAGATGAGCTGATAGCACCAATTCATTAATTTCATAAAACTGCATAATAAAATGTTGCATTTTACTGGGAATTCTTCTTTTTGTCAGTTAAAAATCAAGTCCTCCCCACAAATCTAACATAAGAGATGCCTGGAAAAAATATCTACCGTGTTCAGACGAGAAGTGCATCTCTCCATGGTTTAAGTGTACGAAAATTATCTTCACAAGCTACGTTCAGAATTTTCACTAGGAAGTACCTTATCACTGTAAAAACATGAGATTAAATAATTGAGAAATTCACCCTAGAACCAAAACAAACCAGAGGGTTTACACATCCACTTGAACTGAAATGATAGATTTCACAAACCAGATTAATCCTTCAGTCACAGTTAAAGACTTATTTTAGGATGGGGATACATTCAATGCATTTCTGACTCAGAACAGCTGGGTATTAAATTTATAACCAGAATGATTATTGTGATATGATGTATACCAAATGCACCATGGGCCAGACATCTAAAGAACATGAAAAACAATGTCAAGTCCTTCATGAGCATCTTCAGGTCTCCAACGAATTCCCAATCTGAAGGAGTTATCTGTGGTTGAAAAATACATTCACTTCACCAGAAATAAAAGAGATTTGAGCAGATTTGAGCATAAAAATCTATCAGCTCAGATGATTCTATCACTGATAGTCGCTTTTTCTCAAGAATGGCTGAGGCAATGACTCAGAATCAGCTAAGGTGAGCCATTCCATCCTTTTGAAAGCCCCTGCAACCTGGGGCAGGGGGGTAGGAAAGAGAAAGAGGAGAGGACACTGACAATTTATCAGTTTTGTGGGTCATCAAGAAATCACCTCAGTCCATGGCAGCATGCAAAGGAAAAACCTCTGCCTTTACACAGGAGAAAGTAATTGGTGACTACTGGCTGGAAAAAAAAAAAAAAGAAAAAAAGGTTGGCAAACTCAAGAAGTGTCTTTACAGTATTCTTTGCATACCTTACATTTGTTGAATGGTTTCCAAAACTGAAGCTTTCCCATGGGAAGGCAAAGAAACAATAGCAATTTCTTCTGAATGAAGCTCTCCTAAAGCCAAAGAGTAAACACACAGTATGTGACCTGAAAGTTTGCTTTTAACTGTACGAGTGGCTAATTACATAACTAATCAAAATACCTTCAAGAGCAATTCCTAAGGGAAGGCTAAAAAAAAAAAAAGAGAGAGAGAAAGGAAGAAGCAGAAGGGAAAGAAAAAATAAAAGCAGCCCAGCAAAGAGAGATGGTGATTGATAACCTGTTGCACTGCATGAACGTGTATGTGTGTGCACGTACATTCAAGTTTAATGACGTTTGAAGATTTATTGCACTGCTGCACAGGGCTGTGTAACTCCCAGGAAACCTGCATTCTACCTGAGATGCCAGTGCAGGCTGAGGAGATGGATCTGTACGTGACACAGCTCCTGTTCCAGGAGGGAACACGAGCTGATGACGTGGCAGCCGTGGAATGCGTTTGCTGCGTGTCGTGGGCGCACTCCTCGACATCAAACAGTGAAGCAGCTTGAGTTTCAAGATTGATTTTGAGAGGTGGACGTGTTTGGAGAATACAAATTGTCTCTTAAAAATCAGGGGGGTGGGGCAAAACTTGTTTCTTTACTGGAGAGACATGATGTGTGCTCACATCTCATGTGTGTCCTCCATAGCCGTGGAACACGTGGAATTAAAACTAAGCAGAGGCTTCTTTGGTATTGATTCTTAAAGAAAACTAAGAGCAGTTCACACCTTATAAACCCTGGGGCTCTGTCTTTTTGAGGCACCTGTATTACAGGAAGAAAGGAATTTAAATATTTTTGTGCCTAGTCCATACAAGTGTTGAATTACATGACAACTTAACAAAACCCTCTGTTTCTTTGCAAAAAAAAAATGGTGTCAGGTTTAGGTGTCCCAAGTTTTCTTCCACCACCACCATTCCTTGTGTGCTGAAGGCAGGATTAGCTCAGGCATTCCCTGACCCCTACTGGCAGGGCTGGCCCTGATTTCTGCCTGTAGAAGGAAACAGAGGGGGAAAATACACTTTATGGCTTTAGGAATGCCAAGAGGATCGTAGAAGGAAATTGAAAACCAGACAAAACATTTCGCAGGTAAAAAAGCCTTTTCTGGAGACTATGGCAGGCTGAAAGTGTACAGGTGAGAAAAATTGAGTTGGAACCCTCTTTTAAGCCCTCTCCTGATCGGAGGGATCCACCTGAGGTTTATTTACCCACTGCTTAAAGAGATAAATTCAGCTGCCCTAGGCGCAGCTGAAGAAACTTCACCTTGCTGCACACACGGTGTCAAAAGCATCCACAGAGCATCAAGCACAGCCCCTGGCTTGGCTCAGCCCAGCCCAGTAGCTACTGGGGAGGACTGGGGAGAGGCCCTGGTGTTCACCTCATGCTGCTTCATCACCCACTCGGTGCTGGAGTGATGAAACTCTGCGCGGGGAGAGCTCTGCGCAAGGGAGGCCAGGGAGAAGCCCAGAGGACCTCCACAGCTCAGTGAGTGCTTCTGCTCAGGGAGAAGAGTTGTTTCAGGAACTCTGCAGGAAAATGTGCCCAGTAAATTGGTCCAAAGATCCCTCCTTTTCACAGTGTCGTAGTGGAAGGGGGTCAGCATTAAATTAGATCCCTGACTTCTGCCCAAATCAGCCTCCCCCTGCTGCACGAATGGGCACGACACAGCTTTGGAGAGAGCATCTCCTGAAGGCAGCCGTACAGAACCAGCCCAGTAACTCCACATTACAACAGCTGAAACGAGCCCTGAAGCAAATGTTATCCACAATGCTGACAGCAAGCTGAAATTCATACTTGAGAAGACAGTTTTTCGTATTTAGACAAATTTTCAAGGAGCGACCATGAATGAGTTCAGCTAGAGTTAGACGTATTTCTTCATTATAATGAAAAGCCAACAAATTTTCCACTAGGCATTAAAAAGAAAAAAAAAAATCCTATTTTTGGTCATTACATCTCCAGAACAGCAAGCTAAACTATAGCAATACCCACCTTAACTGGAATAAATCCATCTCTAGTTACTGAAGTAAAGTCAATGTTTTTCTATGGGACAGTTATTTACTAAAAATCCATTTAAAGTCCTAACTAATGCATTTGCCTTGCAAAATCTGTTTTGGATTATTTCAGCAACTAGCTGATCGTGTATATTTAGCTGGAAAATATACAGCCCTGAAAAAAATATGAGGGGAAACCTGGAGATGTACAATATAATTATGAAGACAGACTGCCAGTACATCCAACAGAACAGGCCAATGTCAATATTCTTAATGAACTGCATTTTCTTCCACATGTGGCCAAAAAATAAAAAATATGTATTTTTAGAACATATTTATGTCCCCAAAACCAGTCTCCTAGACTCATCCCCCTCACTCCCAGCCTGAGGAGGTCTCTATTATATATATCTATTTTTCTAAGCAAATATCAAATCTCCTAACTCTGGGTTAACTAGCAGACATTCCACATTTTCTGACATCATTCTGACTTTTGTATCAACTGTATTTCCTGCTAGAAAAAAAGTTTAAAAATCATTTGGGAAATACATTTGTTGTCAAGACAACTTCCAGCACTGAATGCCCAAACTCCAACAGATCAGATTTTTCTGGAGGTTTCTTTTCCAAGTAATGGAAGGCTTTGCTTGCAGCATCTCCAGATGCATCTTTTTTGCAAAATCGTAGAACCCTTAAGGTTGAAAAAAGCCTCTAAAATGCTCTGTTTCCTGCTGCATCTAAAAAACAATTCTCAGTCATGAGCTCCTCTGATGCCAGGAGACTTTGCTTCCCTGCTAGGACAGAATCTTTGTGCCCTGCTGAGTGCCACATTCTGAACCAGGAGCAAATCACGAACAGAATCTCACCGCTGTAAATCAAGTAAGGTGGAATTCTTGCGAGTGGAGAAAGCAAAAGCCTGGGAAAATTCCTCTGGCTTTAATGGGCCTTGAATTTCACCAGTTTTTGTTTCTGTCATGGTGCTTAGTTCATCGGAATTAGGCAGGCCACTTAACTTCAGAAGTAATAAAGAGTTTTGAATCTTTAACTCAAAAGCTTTGCTCTCGCTGTTGTGTGTGCGGCCACGCATGTTTTACCTTCTGGAGGCTGCCCACAAAAATGAAGGAGGGACCCACACTGGAAACGAAAATGAGGACAAAAATAAAATACCCTGTCTCTACTACAGCCCTGGACAACGCTTCTTGTCTCCAAGTGACCCTCTGCAGCTTCCTAGCCGGGGGTCCGCAGGACCTGCATCCCCTCATCTGACTTTTTGGGGGATTATTTCACATCCTCCCCTCTCCAGCCTCTGAACTTACTGACGCGAGATAAACTTTATCAGAATCCATGTTGACCTTCCTCTCTTTTGAACTCTGAAACACTGATTAACTTGTAAGTTATGTAGCAGGGGGACAGCCTCAATAACGCCCTTATGGTTGCTTTCCTCCTGACCAGCTATTTCAGCACTTGTAACTCTTTAAAAATGATTACAAGGGCTATAACTTACTCCCCTCTTTCTTCCAGCTCGTGAAAATGGAAAATCTTGCCTGAATATTAAGAAAAAGGTGATTCATTTCTTGTAAGCTGTTAGCTGCTCCCTGAGAATTGCCATTGGAAGCAAGGAAGTCACTGAAGCAGGGCGAGCCACACTTCAGAAAGAAAGCAGGTTGGCGGAGTCATTCTGAGCTGAATTTTGAGGAAATCCAAGATATCACAAAAATAAGGTGCTCCAGTATAAAAAACCCCACAGCTCTAATGCAGAAACCACCAATCCTTGCCTGAAAAGAAAAAAAACCCAACTGAATAAAGTATCCATACCCATGATCAGCACCTGTAACTGTGCAGACGCATAACATCCCACCATTTCCAGTTCCAAGACACAATTTAGCAGCTTGTGTTTGTGTCATACCAGATTACATTTTCTTCATCCTTTCCACCCCATGTAACTCTGCTATTTTTATTTTTTCCTACATATTGAAGACTCCTTGGAAAACTGATTCAGTGACTAGGCCCAGCTATCAGGTACCCGTTTCTGTGAAGTGCAGACCAAAGGCCTGACCTGCTGGATCCTCCCCAACAGCTCCAAATTATCAAAATCACGGAGGATAATGCACCTTCTATCGCAGGGAAGGGCAGCAGGATCTCTCCCCAGCCTTGCAGTATGACCAAAACCAGCTCAGGAATTCCGTTTTATATCCTGTTCAGAATCAGGGATTCCAACAGCCCAAATCTGTGAGGAAACCTCAGTTTGCACTGGTTTACTGAAGAACTGGTGTGTTGTTCACAGCATCACAGATCCCTCAGCTACCTCTTGCCCTAGAAAGGTGCCAGGTTGATAGGGGAGCTGAGAAGACTCAAACACGAGCAGCTGTAGCTGCCGTTCTAAAACACTTCAAAAGATTTACACGCAAGTTATCGATTCCTGAGTATTACACTCGGGGTCACCATGGACTGTGTTTCCATTCTCACAGTGCTGCAAGCTTGTTTTTAAAGAATCCTCTTTCCTTTTGCAGCTCAGCCATTTCTACCCTGCTGCCCTTCGGTCCTGCCTGGCTGCAGAGTTCAAGAGATAATTTCTTGCTAAGAAATAAAGCCAGAAGGAATAATGCCACTAGTGTTATTTATGGAGGGACGGTGCATTCCGTAGATGTTTCCACCAGAATCACTTCAAAATACTGTTTTGATATCCCTGTTCCTCTAATGAGCAGAGTCTTGTGTTCACAACTAAAACATAAGAGCAGTGTAACATGTACAGAAGCTTTTATAGTGCCGGCATCGCAGCTAACAGGAATTAGCACAAACACATTCTTTTATTGTGACATTACATTTTTGGAGTTCAATGGCCCTTTTTATCTCTCGAGGCAAGATGAAGCTTCTCATGATTGACCATGTGCACAATATGACAGCAGAATCAAAGGGAGGTCAGTTATCTACACCCAGTAGGTTCACCCCATCACTCTAATTAATTTGTTGCTGTTGTTTTGGAGGATGGGTCAGGGGAATGGGGGTGATGACACAAGGTAAAAGAGAAGGCAAATAATATTTCCACAAAAGGTATTGGAACTTTTAAACTATCATGAATATTTTTACAGTGTAGGGTGTCAGGCTAGTCATGTCAGCGTCAGGTGGTTCCTAGCTACAAAATACCGAATATCAGGAACACTTCCATTGAATCCTGAATTTTACCTATGGCCACAGAAGAATGCATTAGTTGATTAACACATGTCAGGTTTGGGTAAATTTTTTAAACTTTGGTAAATTTTTTTTTCCATTACTGACTTGGTGAGTTTTTATATCTCTCTTCAACCTGGTCATGGCATTATTTTTCAAATAAAGTTGACTATAAATCCTTATTAGTGTACCAGGCACTGGGAGCAAAAGAACTCTCACAAGCCTAGAAAACCAGAAAGAGCTGCTTCCAGAGTCACAGGCACTACTAGAGGGAGCCTTGCCCATTAGCTAGAACACACAGCCCAAATACTAGAGGGGCAGAGACTGCATCATCACCACGTGCAGAAGGAAGGTGAGGTATTTTGTTTGCGCACAGCTCTGAAACTTGGCAAGACTGAGACAGTGCTTTATGCAGCAGACACCACTCAGCTGCACATCTCCCTGGCTGTCAGAGCATCCAGTTTGCTGTAAAACACCTGTCTATTGTCTATTCACAGGTGAAAAGTCACTTCAAATATTTGTTCTCGATTAGGTATTATTTTTGATATCACCATCTGCACCAACATGACTCACCCATTCATAAAGTTTCTTTTCTTCGAGAAGGCAGGGAATTTATTGTGCTTGCATCAATCATTCCAGCTTTATGAATGAAAAGCCTCTCCACTTCTTACTGCCACCCAGATGTTCAGGGCGTGAACCAGATATCCAAAAGTTTAAAAGAAAGCGAACCTGTGCGTTTTTAATGGAAGAATGCAACCAAGAGCTGCTACTGAGTGACACGAACCAAAAATAAAAATGCAGATGACTAAGCACACCCTTGCCAAACAACTTCTGAGACCGATTTAAGAATCAAACGCAGCAGAGCCAAAGCTTTGAACTAGAGGAAGCAGATGCCTTTGCTGCTGTGACATGCATTTCCACCCAGCAGGTAGACGGGACGAAATCCGGTCTCATCAGGTCACTAACAAGGACCCAGGGCTCACAGCAGATTGGGCCAAGCCAGCAATAACAACACTTTTACATATGATTTCCTGATACATGGAAGCTGGATGTTTCCGCTATTTCATCCCCTGTTTTTCTTAGGACAAACTGCTGAAAGCTAAATTGCGGTGGAATGCGGGCGTCTATTCTGATACACAATGGTTTATTGAAATGAGCTGCACGGGGAACATTCCTGCCCTGTATGTATGCACCAACACCAGAGAGTGGGGTGACCACTGCTCACACAGGCAGAGGCAAAGGCACTTTGCTTGGCAAAATAAAGGTGGGATTCATCCCTGGTTAAATCATGGTCCCTTCAAAGCCCACTCTGAAGAGTTACTGCTGTCAATCTAACGAGTTTTATTGGTTTATTACCATCATCTCTGTTCACACAGTCAAATCTTCAGATGTTTAGGTTTTCACTTGGCAAAAGCAAAAGCCACGGGAAGGCCTGTGAAGCTCTGAGAGTCAGGTTTGTGTGAGTTAAACTGATTTTATTTTCTTTGTACCACTAGCAAATAGAGTTGCTACAGCAGCAGCGAGAGAGGGGAAGGTTTGCTTGGGAAAAAAAGTAATCCACTTTCCGCAAGATATCTGTTTCATCTAGAAGTTGCTCATGCTGCAGTCAGTTCCCATTTCTCTGTTTTTCTCCCCAGAGGTCCCTAATGTCAGCTACAGGCTGCTTCTGGTCACTTTCCCAAGGGAAAGCTTTGTGTGGCATTAATGGCTGGAAAGGCACGGATTGAGAACAGCAGGAAAATACGTGGAATATAAGGCTCTAATGACAGCAACAGTGTATTTTAAACTCAGGGCTCCCCAGGGTATTACATCAGTAACTCAGCTGAGACACTGAACCAAGGGAAGAACTCTCACATCGTTTAACTGTTTGCAACAATGGATGAAAAGAGAGAAGATATTTTGATTAAAGCTCCTCAGCAGTGAAAGCCTAAAGCCAAAATCTCCCTGCATGAGCCCGCTGACCTCACGTTTGCTCACGCAGGTTCTGGTGCATTCAGAGAGGAGAGAAGTCAGGTAGAGCAGCACAAGTACAGGGGCCTTGCTCTGCCTGCACAGACACTTCCACAAACAGAATTTTTTTGATTAGAAGGAACCTCTTGAGATCTTCCAGTCCTACCCTTCACTCATTCCCCCTTGGAAGAACCACAGACACGACCCATGGAACAGCCACATGAAATTCCCAGCTACAAGCAGGGAATTTATAGATTTTTTTTTAAAGATTTCCATTTGCCAGGGCTGAAACAGTAACTGAACCACATCCACAGCCCTCTGGAACATGTAAGCACCAGCAGCAGGCACAGGAATGACTGTGGAAATGACTGTGGATGTTCATTTGCTCTTGTATTTCCTCTTGTCTCTTAACCGTCCCAGGTTTCTCCAGCCTACATGTCAGCATAGAAATGTCTTTCTCTTGAGAGAGGCCTGGTTATCCCAAGCAAGAGGCAAGCCAAAATTCCAGCTGAAGATGGAGAGAATATTTCATTATTTCTGAAAGACAAATTGAGCACTTCTCAAACTTCACGTAAATATTTTAGAAGTCAGATTATCTGTCCAGTCTCAGACTTGGTGACACAGAAAGCAAAAATGATTATGTCTTAATATTCCACATTCAAAAGGGCCTAATTTCATTACAGGGCTGCATTTTGTTCTGTGCAAAAGTCAATAAATTGTGGTTGTGTGTTAACGAAATACTGAAGAGGAAATGAAAAGTATATTCAGTCAAGTTTCATTTTCACAAAACCATGAGCATAGACAAGAGGGGATATAAATAGTGCACACTGGAAGCCTTCATTATTTAAGTTGCATGTAAGCACATCTTTCATCAAGAGGGACTAAAGAAAGGAGAATTATACCACAGATCACTTTTGTTTTTCTTCAAAATTAGATAGGTAAAGATAGCAGACTAGAACTTATTAATAAGTGAAAGAAGGCCTTAAAAATCTGAAGAAATAATAAACTGATCCGCCCAGCTGTAACTCCTCCAAGTTATTCTGTCTCAATCCAAACACCTTCAACACTGGTCCTCTAAAAAGACCTTTTCAATCTTCCCTTGCCTTTTACAATACACCAGTGTTGCTCAATTCATTTAAGGCTTAATTCATGAATAAGAAACCACATTTACTCCACGCTCCTGCTCGGGATCTATCACACAGCTGGGATGAAAGGGCCTCGATTCAGAAGTTGCCAGGAAGCTGGGTCACAGTGGTACGGGGGCAAAGTTTAGGCCAATACAATGAAGCCCACAAAAATTTGAGTAATATGCACTTCTCATCACAATACACAGGAACTTACACTTACCGAGTCCCACAAAATACTCCTCACAGATCCCAAAGGTCTCGTTAAAGAGAACACGAACAGAGACTGTGGGCACCAAGTATTTCTCACCCTCGGCTGAAAATGCTGGGATGGGGAAAAAAGGAGATGGCAATTGTAGCAGAATGTAAAGCAGAGCACTGTCTGCTCTCCAGTGCTACATGGCTGCTGACCAGAATAAATAATGATTTTCCTCATCCGAATCCTAAGAAACACTTTGGGGATCACATGCATGTTGCACAATGTTTAGAGAGAGGGGAGAGGAAAGCACCCTCCAGTCTTGGACAGGAGGGGTTGTGAGTGGCTCCCCAAGCCCACTCATGATGCTCAGGAACACTAAAAGCATCTGTGTGGCTGCCTCTCCGTTGGGCAGCAGCCCCCCTCAGTATGCAGTTCACATACAGCTTTACCTCCACAAGAGAAAGAAACATTCAGCACGGAGGGGAGAAAAAAAAAAAAATAAAATCCATTAGCGTTCCAAAACATTAAACATTGGAACAGAGTGTTTGCATCTTACAGAGTGTTTGCTGTGAAATTCTCGACTGCCAAATGAAATGCATCAGTGCAAAAAATAGCAGAGAAATACCAAACGATGCCATCATGTCCAGAACCGCAAGCATTTCCTTGTATTCACTATCCCCATAGCCAGACAGGGAGGTTCCTCCACCCAGTGTGACTGTAACTTCCCTTGTAGAAATACCACGGGCTCTGGAGTAAAGCATTGAATGTGGTTTTTGACGCTGATGATTCAGCTCAGAAGTGGCACACACGCAGCCAGGCTCGCTGGAGCATCGCTCTGCATCTGCAAGCAGCAGTCAGAGTCGCTGGGAGTATCCCCTACAATTGTTAACCAAATGGAAAGATTCCCCTTTATCCACTTCAATCGAGCCATTGCACAAACCATCACCTTCTCTTGCCAGGGCAAGGATCTGGGAACGAGATGCAATTTGCAGCTGAATGGGAAACTTTTGGTTGCAAAGGGACGAGCACGGCTTCAGCAGCAACAGGGCTCTCCCTATCTACACCTGCTCCTGCTGCTTTTGGAATGCTGGGCTTGATCCTCCTGCAGAGCTGCACCCAGGGCAAACTGCAGACACGGGAATGAAATCTTGAGGCTCCTTGATCAAGGGAATAACTGCTGGGGGTTGTTTAATGCAAAACTTAACAGCTCATCTAATGGTAAGGTACCCCAGCTCCCACTCTGCCTCTCCTCTTCATCCAGATCTCAGTCTCTCTACTTAGGAATACCCTGGCAAAACTGCAACTCTGTTTGCAGTCACAAAGCTCTTTCTTGGTTCCCCTTGTGCCATGTTCTAGCTCCTCTCTAGCCTTTGTGTCCAACTCTCCCCAGGCACCGGGCTCCTTACTGCAGTCCTGCTTCTCTCCTCCGGCCCACATCCTTCCTCAGACCTTTCATATCAACAATCCCACTGGTTTCTTATCACACTGCTCTAGCCTTGAACGTCCTACCACAAAACATTGCTCTTTCTCCTTATCTGAAACTCGAACCTGTTAAACTAACATCCAGATCCCGGTTTCCACCTGTATTCCCAGTCCCTGCATCCCACCTGCTGCCCAGCTAGTCTGGTCCTTGCCACTGTGCAGGGACACCTCTTTTGGAGCAAGGAGGATTCCATCCCCCTGTACAGTTGTCCCTGTTTAACATGGGACACAGCAATCTAGGACTGCCACTAAATCGAGGAAAATCCCATTCAGCTCTCAGCTCAAAGAGTCCAAAACCACTTTACGTACTTCAAGGAACGAACCAACGGCAGTATCACAAATCTCTAACAAGCACGTCCAAATTATGACTTAGATTTTTATTTCCCCCGTTGAAAAATGTGTTCCATACACAGGGGTGGCAGGAGGGGAAAAAAAATATTTCCCAGGGAGACTGCAATCCTTCCAAATTTTAGATACTAAATTCAATCTAAGTTTCAAGCACCAAAGCACTTGAAGTGCCAAAATAAGACGATCAGAGTATTTTTGACATGGGCAACCAAATGTATTTTCATT
This sequence comes from Aleadryas rufinucha, assembly GCA_013397815.1. Taxonomy (NCBI): domain Eukaryota; kingdom Metazoa; phylum Chordata; class Aves; order Passeriformes; genus Aleadryas; species Aleadryas rufinucha. The sequence goes on from VZTH01005815.1 coordinate 142,354, forward strand.
CTCGTTCTGAGAAACATCTGGATTCTTACTGTAACGTGCCGAAAACGCAGCCTAAGTTTGTTACTCCAAGAAGAAACCACAGGCAACACAAAAACACACGGCCCTTTGCCCAGGCAAAAAAATTGCAAATGAGCTAGCAGTAAAATATTACTGACTTTTCTAAAATCCACGGCTTTCAGAAGCCCTGAAGACAGTCAAGTCAAATTTCATAACGGCCTGAGAACGTATTATACATCAGATAAATATTGTTGGTGGAGGTTTGCAAAGGCATAAAGGCTGAGTCCCCAGCTCCCCATGAAACCCGGTGGAAAGAAAGGAGTTATTCACAGGGAAAAGGTAAGTGCTGCAAGAACTTCAGTGAATTTATGAGAGCAGATTGGGAATCCTGGAAATCCTTACCCGAGCTGTCATCTCCCTGCTGGTTCCTGAATGTGGGTAGGACCAACGCCATCAATCCAAAATCCTGCTCTGCACCAGCACCCACCAAAAACCTCGGTCTTGACAGGGTTGAAGAATTCAGTCAACGTCTCATGGCCAAGCCTGGCCTGAGTCCAGACATTATGTCTTATTTTATTTTCCCTTCTGGATTGAGAAGCTCCTATTTGGTGAGGTTTCCTCAGATTGTCTCATAAAACTCATTTACACTGGTTACCACTTAGGGGTTTTTTTTTAAAAAAGGAAAACAAAACTGCAGTACCAATGTCCTGAATATATTTTATAAATTAGTTTATTTGCTGTAATATTTATCTTAAAGGTAAAAAGACAGAAGAAGCCAGAGAAGATGGAAGACAAGACAAAACACAAATTCCGATCTTCTATTTATCCATTAGGGAAAAAAAAAACCCCAAAACATTTCTTCCTGACTACAATCCTGGTCCTAGTTCTCCCTTCAGCACTTCACACCTAAACAGAAAAATTACGTGTTTCCACATTGTTTAACCCTGCCCTGTCCCAGAGATAGCTCTTGAGCTTTGTCACCCTTCACAGCAGCTGCTTTTTCTTAACTTATCCAAAAGGTGAAAGGAGGGGACGGAGAGAGCGTGGAAAAAGGGCTGCTCAGGACCGTCCTTTGGCTTCGGCCAAACGTCGCCCGTGAGAGTAGGAAACGGAAAGACTCGATGGGGTGAAGGCTCTCGACTGTTTACAGCTGAACACCCAAGCCATGAGATATTTATTGTTTCGTCTCTGACATGCAAATTTTAGGGATCCAAAGCAGAGCTCTCAGAAGCGTTTTTGCGTGGCGCTGAATTTTGGTTCGCAGTTCTGCTGTGAAAAGGAAAAAAAATTCACCTTGCTCCAAACGTGTTTGTGCCGACGGCTCTATGGAGGAGCTCTTAAAACCTGCAGAATGTTTTAAGAGCTGTTGGAAGAAACACCATTTCCACTTAATTGTGTATATTTATTGGGGGGGTTTTTATAAGCTTTACAGATGCTCGTTCCTGCTGTTTCAGCAGAACTCCCCCCTGACTGCGCGGAGCTCACGCTGCACGTGGAACCCGCAGCACCTCTCCGTGCTCCTCTGTCATCTAAAAACTTCCTAAACCCCCACTGAGAGATAAAGGGGACTCTGATACATAAAGGGGGTAAAGGAACTGTCTCCCAGGGCTGGGAGTGCCATTTCTGGTGTGATTTATCTCTCCATTCCACTAAACAGCAAGTTCTTGCTGCAGCTACAATTTCAACTGGCAAAGGGGACCGAAGGACTTGCCTATTTCTAGGAGCATTGAGGATTAGGTCACTTGAAAGGCTGAGAGAAGGCTCTGTGAGGGAGCTGCCTGCTGTATCCATCATCAGGAATGCAGTTCTGCAGCTTCCAGCCTCATTTGCACACACACACACACACACACACACACAAATTAAATTAAATTAAATATGCCAAAAGAGTACTGTGATAGCACGTAATATGCACCTTAAATTTTAAATGGAATTGCTTCCTATAACCGTGTTTGCCTTCACACTGTAAATACGGAAGGGTGTAACCCTTAACAGGCTCTTATCAGTTAACTATATAGAAATAAGAAACAGTTGGTGAGTTTTTAAAAGTATTGACTCAGCAGTTTACCACAAGAGATGACTTGGCTGCACTGAAAGACTGAGAGGGAAAAAAAATGGAGAGCTCTCTGTAGGCTGCTGGCTCTCACTTATGCTCTTTTTAAGACCCTACATACCAAATTTCAGTGTGTTGTGAGGAAGAATATAATTAGTCTGCTTCCTCTCCCTCCTCTTTGTACAACAAAATAGTGAATTATTTATGCAGAATCTGCTCTCCAGATTTTTGAACAGCAGTTCAGGTTTTTTGCCAGTAAATAATAACAATAATAATTAAAAAAATCACAAATTGTCGTTGATTTATACAGGCCAAAGCATAGAGCACGCTGTAACAAAACACAGCTTATCATCTGCTGAGCCTGATCTCACCAAAGACACACATGAGCATTTCCACTGAATTAGACAACACCCTTCACTTGACTTCTTGCTCACACAAGCTTGCCAAGCTGGAGCTTCAAGGTTTTATGCACGAGACTTAAATGAAAATGTCATTTTATAGAGGTATCTGAAGCAAGTCATGATTTGCTCATCACAGACAAGTGGAATATTTGGGCCTGGGGAGTCACAAGGAAAAAGGAATTGGAGAATGAGAACTCGTCCCTTTACCTTCAGGAGAGTTTCACCAACCCTGAGAAAACAGCAGAGTAGGAAATCAAAATGGCATTTTATTTACAGGAATGAGTGTTTCCATCTTTGCTTTATCCTCCCCGTTATTTCTAAACTACTGGCCATAAAAGCACCCGATACTGAGCTTATTATCAATTATTATTAGACTGTAGAGCTGAAGTCTTGGTACCTTATTTTCTGGAAACTCTTCTACTGTCCCACAACCATTCCTCAACATCTCTAAAAATCACTGCCTGAAGCCTTGCAAACCACTAAATCAGGTTTAGGTCCAGTCCAGATCCTTGAAGGAAGCACAGTTCAAGGTAATATCCTAATTACCCCATGAGACAATCATGTTTTGACCTAAATGGTTTACAAGCTTTTAAGGATGGCTTGAATTCCAAAACTGAGTCAGAAGCAGACACCTTTCACGTCTGTGGCACCTCCAGAAAGGGTTTACAGCTAGTGGGTGTAGTAACAGCACCAGCAAAGCCAGAGAAAGGGAGCTTTGGGAACCTGGACAGCAAACAAGGGACAGGGAACACCGGGACAGAAAGGAAGAACAGGAATACCATGACACAGCTAAACAGAGCAGCTTGTACACTGTTTCTAGCTAGGAAAAAGGAAATAACCTTATGGTAAACCCTGGATTTATTGAAACTCTTTGATCGACAGCAAGGATGGGAAACATCTCGGAAGAGTTTTGCAATATTGAACTCAATAGGTTAATTTAAAAAAAAAAAAAAAATCCAGATGAAACCACCCAACCATCAGTGTGTAACACACACAGATAAAGCCAGTGATCTGCATCATCACGGTTTCATTAGAGCCTTTGAAGCCACGCACCTTTGATCTGAGGAAAGCGATAAATGTGTCGTGTTTTAAGTGGATTATCACACGTTCTGTTTAACACAGTGGCAGGCTTGGGCCGGCACAGCCACGGGGCAATGAGGAAATAACCTGAATGGAACAGTCACAGAAAACAGAGGCATCTGCTCCGAGCCTTTCAGATAAACAGGTGCCTGGGTGCCCAGGAGTTTCTAGAGTCATGGCAAATAACAGCCTGGGGGATGAAGGACTGGACACAAGCTGTTTGCAGAGTGGAAGCCTTGCCTTTGTATTTCCCAGTACCAGTGTGAGGAAATCTGGCTTGTAAATATTTCCCAGTGCAACCAGACGGGACCCAAAGGCAGCAAACCTTCTAAGGGGCCCTTTCCACCAGAAATGAGCCAAACCCAGGGTGCTTGTTAGGGATCCCTTCCAATTTTGGGGCACACAGATGGAATGCCCGTTCAGGAACTGAATCCCTCATTATAAGGCCTTAGTGCAAGCCCCAGGTTCAGTCAAAAGCAGCAAGACTGTCCCAAACTTGGCTACCTGAGGTTTTTCTGAGCAGACCAGATTTCCACAGTGCTAATAAAAACAGCTGTCAGACACTTCCAGTTCTCTAATTCGGAATTCGTTCCTACCCTGTAATGGTTCTGAATCCCTTAATTTATCATTAAACTTAACCAGAGATGTTTCTTTGTTTAAGAAGAGCTTGGTTCAAAATGCATTCTGAACTGATCTCACAATATTTGTGTGGGCTTTTTAGGTTTTTTTCTTTCTTCCTACTCTGAGTAATCAGCAGTTTGCTTGTGTTTCTAATTTTTGAAGAAAGAATGTTATGGCTGGGCTGATCTGCAGAAAGCAGACAAGTGTACTTCAAAGCACTGCAATGTTAGGGGTAGCAAGCTTAGAAAAAAAAAACAAATGAACAAAAAAAAAAAAAAACCAAAAAACAAATCAAACTTACTTTCTGTTCTAATGCCCTGGGCTGGATTTTATGGCCCTCACTAGAACCTCATAAACCAATAAATATGACACTATTCCTTTACCTCTTACACCTGCCCCTATAAACTATTCTAAGCTGTGAAGTCTCCGTGAGCTCTTTCCTAGTACCAGTGCCTTTCTCTGCAGCTCAGCACAGCACAGTTACCTGCCCAAAAAGTGACAAGCAGGCTGTAAAGGACTGATAATAGACTTGGAATAATTGTCCACAGTGACAGACTAGTGGCATGTTTGTTATAATGCTGTACAAACAGCCACTCAACCCACAGAGCTGCCAAAGTGGAAGAAGCAAACAAAAACCAGTGATTATCAATAGCCCAGTGAAAGGTATCAACTGCAGGGAGTTGTGGGAATGTAAACCCAAGTGTGCTAATCTCAATGTTTAAAATATTTGGGTGGAATGCCAGTTTGGGATTTATTTTTATTTTGTTGTTGTTGCTAGGAAAATGGCGGGGAGGGAGATAAAAAGTACGATCCGCTTTCTATCCTAATCATATTTCTCAATGTTGTCACTGCTTAGAGGCTGGCTGGAACACTCCCTTTATTGGGGAAGACCCCTCATGGAACAAAGGAGCTGTACAAAATCTCCCTTCTGGTCTGTTTTTGGCCCCACACTCCCTCTCTGACAGGGAGGGCAGTAACTTCTGGTGGGTGCATCGTTGCCTCTACTGAACATCTCTTCCTGCAGAATAAATCACTTTCTGAAAAAACCCTTGGCCCACAATACCCAGCTCCTGAAGCTGCCATAATAGAGCACAGCAATAATTTAGCTATCTGTGAGTAGCTATGATATTCTTATTTCTAAGGTGAATACTACTGAGCAAATGAATGAGAGCCATAAAATGTCACTGTCAGAATAAAATACACTTATTTTCATACCTGCAAGCCAGTGCCAATACTTATGCAGTTAAATGGACTTTGTAATCAGCACATTGTGGACAGTTTTTAACTTAACCAAGCAATAAATGCTTCTGATGTGCAGTTTTTCCTCATTGTAGGTAGAGAAGAGTGTACAAAAGCTTAAACTCAACTAAGTATCTTTTCCATTGCTACTAATTTATACCTAATTCTGTCCTCTATTTTTTTTTCCCCAGATGAAGGTAATTCAACCAGTTTCTTTGTGATTGAATACCAAATATCCCCCCAATAATTGCGTTTAACAGTGATGTCTGGATTTTGGGATAAAACCCCACACACTTCTAACCTAGGGCTCCTTTGAGCTATGGATACAGAGATGAAGGGGTTTATAAACTGGCTGGAGCAGCTTTAGGAGCATTCTCAACAAGACAACCCTTCCTCCTCTTCCTGGGTAACCACTGAGAAGCACAAGCGTTCAACACTCCTTCGGGACTTGGGAATTATTCACGTGGCATCTTTCAAAAGGTAGAGGGGAAAAAAAAATCCTCAGCTCCTACTCTGTTCTCTCAGGTGCTCCACAACTCCTACCAGCAGCTGAGCATCACTAAACACAAACATCTTGAAAGTGCAGCTCAGATGGGACCATTTTTAGTTGAGTCCCATCACTGAGAGCTTGGAAGCTGCTCTGGGGTTTTGCAGTGCATTGGTTGTAAGGGTCTGGAGTCTGTGAGATGTGTAACTACCTTGTTATACAGATCCTGCTTGCACCTCCAAACTATCAAATGTTAAGGAACAATTCTTTGACCCTGTACCAGCACAGATTGTGGCCTTTAAGAAACAAACAAAAAAAAAAAAGCACCATTGCAACAGCACAGAAACAGCTCATAAAATTAGGTTTTATTCCCTCCCATACCTCATATTTGTACAATTATACTACGTGAGTTCTGAAAAATCTCTCATAGCTCAGCAGTGACTAGATTTCCACTAATGGGGTTTGGACACGTATTCCAGCCCTTTCATCAGCAATAAGGAAACTGAATGTTCTCTGGTAATCAGCTCAGTACAGTCATTATTTAACCCACAGACAATGTATGGCAGCAGAGCCCAAATTCTCAACCTTGAGAAGGCGGCGAGCTCTGAGAGCTGACCCTGCTGAGGGCAGGCAGAAGCCAGGGAGACTCTTTGTAGCCAAGGGATGGCAGACACACTTCATCTTCTAATGAGAAAAAAAATCCAGCAAATCTGACCCACTGCTGAAGCTTACAAATAAGGAAAATCATCAGGCTGCACCCAAAATTACAGATATGGGCTGCACACAGAGATAACAGGAAAGGTTGTAAGATGTCTTTAAACTCCTGAGGGAGTTTAAAGATGAAACTACAACTCCAACAGGCATCAGCTTCATCCCTTTTTTTTGGGAATGCTTCAAGAACAAGGATAGGCATAAAGACAAGAGTCAGTCAAACTGCTTTGCGCTGCAGGGAGGTTCCTTTATTTTCACTCTCACTCCAGACAGTGACGAACACAGAAGTGAGAGAGAAAGATTCATCAGCTCCCACTAGGCTGCAATGGAAGTGCTCTTTGAGCACATCATCCTGATGTGAGCTGCAGCACATCCCTGTGTGCTCTTAGCTGGAGACATAAATATATTTACATCCCCAGAGGATGCCATTCAGAGACACTCTTTGACACCGAGCAACAATATAAATGTGGTCAGAACAGCAAGACAGACCAATCCAAGTGTCTGGAACAGGACTGATAAATTCTAATACATTCCAGTATTTTTATTTCAGCATCCAGAGAGTACTTTGCCATAAAGCATCGACACACCATTGGTTTGTACTGCTGTATTTGTACCCCCACTGAAGCTGCTCAAAGCAAGGTGAGACCTGTACAGCCTAACAAGATTTAAAAATAAGCTAAATTTGATGATGTGCAAAGGGTTTTATTTGCCTTTATATTAAAGATAGACATTCCCTACTGCTGCTTAAACAGAGCAGATGGGGCATCCCACTTTGAGACAGAAAGAAAACACAGGGCGAGGGAGGAAGCATCCCTAATCATTGTCAGTTTATGTTTCTGCAACAGAAAAAGGTCTCAGTGGTTGTTAGGTCTGGCCCCACTAAAAAAGGCACATCTACTTAATCAGCACTTGAATACTGACCAAAACAGCAAAGTGAACTACTTTAAATTATTTATGGTTTTGGTTCTGTTATTGTAAACCTTGTGCATCTGCCTGGCTTTAAACATGTGAATATTAACACATGCAAAAGAAAAATTTATATTTGAGGAGCTGGCCAGACAAGGAAGTTGCTGAGAAATGAAGTTTACCTGTAAAAATCACTGTGGATTTGTGCTTCAGATGTGTCTCTGCCTGGTCACTTACCACCAAATCCCACTTGAATTAAATCTCCTTTGAGTAAAACATTAATTGTTACTTTCTTCAAAGCTAACCCCCCACACACACACATTTGTATCTACAACATTTCAAATCCATGCCGTGGGGCAACCTGGAGGTGGCTGCAGGAGCCTCCCAAAAAGGCCAGGAGTGTGCCAGCTGTGACTCCAAGCATCCTGCCACCTGGGACCACAAGTCACATTTCCATGTGTGTGGCAAAACCAGTCCTCCAGGCTCTCCATCAGGGAAGGTTGTGCATGAACACAATTTGTGAATATGTGTCATTTCTTATCTGGAAGCGAGGTTTAGTGGTAGGAGTAGAGGGCCAGGAATTCCCCATCCAAATACAGGCTCTGCCAAAGCCTTGCCAAGCTGCTGGATCTGCTTCTTGCTTCTTTTTAGCGTTATCACTGATAGTCAGATTTTTATGGTCTTGTAAGATTAGAATGGTAGTGTTAAATTAACCTCAGATACACAGAAATATAAAATCTTCTGTTGCTGCTAAAACTTAAGTATATTTTAAAATTATGAGGAAGGCAAGGCAGAGCTGGGCAAGTGAGCACATACCTTTGCAAAAGCCACACCAATTCTGCCATATTCCACAGCAGTTCCATGCCCTGTGCCGTGATGGCATCAATCCTGCACTCCCAGCACAGCTAAAATCCAGCAGCACCTTGCTGAGCAAAGGATGGGTTGTGCATTGGGCAATCCCTGGGGCAACTTATCCAAATGCTTTCCAGGATCCGTTTCACAGCAGGGAAAACAGACAAGAAAAACTGATTTTTTTCAAGGTCAGGCAGTATCAGGAGCTGACATAGATTTCCAGAGGTCTCCCTTAAACCACAGGTGGAACTCAGAAAGTTTCTGTAGCCTGTAACTCTGGGTAAAAGTTCTGGCAGTTGCCTCCATCCCTCCTCCAGAACAGGCAACTCAGCCTTCCTTTCTAGAGAAGGGGTGATGAGAAACACACTTATTACCAGCGATTGGAAATAATTACCAGGTGAGATTACGAAGAACCCGCCTCCCTTAGCAAGCCCAAAACCATCCAGCACAAAGAGCTTGTGGTTCAGTGATAACAATTTCCTATCTGTGATGCAAATCAATACATTATATAATTAACACCCGAGTTCTTCCCGCGCACTTCACCGGTTTTGTTTGCTCCCCTCGAAGTGAATTCCCTCACCCCTACGCTAAAGCAGTCAAAACAATGAATGCTGCAAGTCAGCTTCTAAGAGAACGGGGCACCTCTCCTCGCAAATAGAGTGCCATATGGGTTCCCTTCATGAATATGGGATTTCCTTTTGAAGTCCCGGAACGCTTTCAGCATTTAATGGCTGGTGCTGGTGCTGCTCGGGTTCCCTTTGTGGTTTGTACCCCAGGGACGCAGAGCCCCCGTGCGCCACCAGCTTCTTTCCTTCCCTTTCACCCCTCATTATCAACCTGTGTAAATAAGATGCACAGCATCCTCTGGTTAATAAACAAACTCTCACTTTGATTACACTTTCAGTTTCCAAGTGCAGAGCTGACTTAACAACGAAGGATAAATGTGTTTGGGGTTTCAGTGCCCTTGGAAGGTTGTTCCCAAATACGTGATTCATATCCGATCCTGGACATTAACACTTTCCTTATGACTCACACGTACAGTTAAACAATAAAACAGAAAGCTTATTGAGGTTTTGTTTAACATGCATAAAGCACCTATTATTAATATTTTTCAATTTAATTGTTCAACAATTTGCTGGTCCTATTATTAGCTGCCAGGAGGGGATGTTTCCACTCCTGCCTCGAAATAAATAGATGCTTTTGAATTTACTCTGATTTATATTTAGAATCTTTCAGCAACAGTTCAGGACATAAATAATGAAAAGCCATTAAGCACTGCATGGAGCAGGGTATGTACCTTACCAACCTACCCACAGAACACGATTTGAATGGATAGAAAGCAACTGCCCTGTGCTTCTCGTTCTGTAGAGCACGATGTGTGCAACACTCTGATCAACACACCATTTCCTCGCATTGTTTTCCTCTCCAAAGCGAAGGATAAACCAGAAGATTTGTCCTTCCTCACACAATAGAGCCTTTAGGTCTTCTATCTGGTCCCTACACGTTGGGATGTTCACTGCAATACAATTCCCGGATAAATTGTAATGAGCGACTGGCAAATCTGAAACCCGTTAAGAGTTCAAGTTCAGTTAAAAAAACCCTGAGGGAGTTATTTTTAAAACTTTATCCTTCACTATTCAGTTTTCTTCTAAAGTTTGTAAAATCATCATAATTGGGCCTATTTGCAGTTTCACTGCAAAAAAAAACCAACCCAAAACCAGCTCCATGTCCTCACACAGGAACCATGGAAGTGCTAAGCAGAGTTTATAAGAATCATACTGTACTGCAGATATACATTCAGGTAAAATAAAAGATTTTGATCTCCAGTTTCAGCCTGCAGGACAATTTCTTATCCTGGGACACGTATGTCTGCCTGGAGTGTGTATTCTGTTGCCTACATGCTGCTTTCAAACCAGTTTTACAAACCTGCTCCTATCTTTCTGCAAACTATTTCCAAACAGCCACAGAAGTTAAGTGTTAACACTGCAGACAAAGCTTTCCAGTTTGCCCCATCGAGCTTTTCCAGAGGGTAGGTTCTTCTAAAACACTAGAGGACAAATTCAGGAAGCACACTGATGACACAGGACCATGTTCTGCAGATGTTGTTCTTGTCAGTGACCCACCAAGTGATGAGTAAGAACCTCCTGGGCTCCATCCTAACCCCGCTGATGTTACTCACAAAATAGTCACCCTGTAGGTGTGAGGTTGGCCCTAAATTCAGAGGCAGGCTCTGCCACGAGAGTGCTTCCAGCTCTGCCCACTGATTTTTGTGTGATTTCCAGCTGCTTCCTGACTCTCCACGCTCCTCACCGGTGGCAGTCGTGGTCTCGGACACGTTGTCTTCAGCAGCTGGCCCTGCAGAGGCAGGAGCAGAGGTCTGCTGGTGGTGACAAAGCCTTGCTGCCCTCCCAGCTGCAGATGGTGTTTCTGGATGGCTGAGCAAGGACAGGGAAGATGGGGGAGTTACTCACAAGCAGACACCAGGACCGGTCATTGCCCCCACATGTCTAATAATTCAATCCCAGAAAACCACCTTTTTGGTAAAATAATGCTAACACTTTATCCCTGTCTCACCAGCAGAGAATAAATAGGAAATCCTTCCCTAGAGATGAAGCACCATCCCTGGTTTCCCCCTCAGGTTTCCACAGACATAAAGGGAAAGGGAATAGTGCCCATGCTTCTCCTGCTGGCTCTGGAACTCCGGCCTGCTCCCAGTCACTACATCCACTTGAGAGGGATACAACCAGACCCTCACTGCCCTGGCAGCTGGGCATGCCCCCATTAGCCCTCATTAATAGTCACATTCTCATTAGAGCACCCTTCCAAGAGCCTCACCTGTGAAGGATTGTCTGGGAATAGGTGCCTCAGGCAGCAGCGGCGCTCCCAAAGGACCTGCCCCAGACAGCCTGGATGTAGATGCCACCTTAGGGTGATGCCATGCACCTCTTTCCTGGCTGGAAAGCCACCTGAGGGTACTGGAGAGCCACCTGAGGGTACTGGAGAGCCACCTGAAGGTGCCACAGTGCCAGCCAGGGATGAGCAGCCAGGGACTGACAGAGCTGGGCATGGTGGGCAGCGTTCCCCCTCGGCACCACAGCTCCACAGGCAGAACGCTTCCACGTGTTCCTCCATTCCAGATTGCCTCACAAAACACGAGCCAGTTGCAGGTTTCACCGTGCAGCTCTTATCTCAGCACCAGATGACCGAAAAAACTGAAGGGAAACATGAGCAGGGGAAGCGATTCTCGGTGTTTTCGTGCGCCGCTTGTTGCTAGGAAAAATATTTCCTTAGTATCTCTGTGGGCTCTGCAAGTCAGCATCAGTGGAGCTCTGCTGGTTGCCAGAGAGCATAAAACAGCAAATGTCAGGAAAAAAATAGGAAGAAGAAGTAAAGCTTTAAGAATGTGCCCGTTCATGAATGTCTTGTCCGCTCACACGGTCAGCGAGGAGACGCACGCACCTCCTGTCTTTGCTGGAACAAACCTTGGGAGCTTCTTCCCAAAGTATTTCATCTAAGTTCTATTTTTTTGTCTGGGTTTTTTTGGTTGTTTTTTTTTTGTTGTTGTTGCTGCTGTTGTGGGGGGTTTTTGTTTTGTTTTGTTTTAGAAGGTTGAAAGCAGTTATTCGTGTCAGGGCTGCACAGGGTGGAGGGGAGCCCCTCTTTGCTTAGTGCTGAGCATTTGAAATGGGCAGAAGACAGAGGGTGGGAAGGGGCCCAGCAGGGCCAGGGCAGAGAATCCTCTCCCCAGGGATGGTGGGAACTGGGTCTGCCACCAGAGACACTTCTAGCCATAAATGGTACCAGATACCCCAGAGAGGAAGGCAGAAAACCCCTCTGGTCCAGACACCCCACGCAGCTCTGAGCCCTGCTGAGACTGGCGACAGCATCACGGTGCTCCAACCTTCCTGGAGGCCAAAGGATAGCCCATTTCCTAGGCCAGCTATTCATCCATCCATCCATCCATCCATCCATCCATCCATCCATCCATCCATCCTCCTGCTAGCAGCTGGGGCCAGTGACAGTGATGAAGGGCTGGGGGTGGACAGTTTGGAGCTGGTTATCGCTCGGTTTGCTTCAGAGGAGCCAAAGAACAATTCAGTGGATCTGCTTGAGCTGGGTATCGAGCCCCCATGAAACGTTTTCCAGCCTCCACTGATCATCCTCCAAATTGTCCCATGGCTGCTCCCGTTGCTGACTGCTGCTTGAGTTCTCACATGGCGCTGCTCTTTGAATTTTCAGTTTTTCACAATGAAGTGGTCTTCCCCACTCTCTTTGCATTGTTTTATAAGCCATTTGTTTTTAAGCAAGACTCTTTTTTTCCCCCCACAAAAAGAAAGAGCAAGACTTTGTCTGAATGCAAATCCCATAGCCGGCAGTGTGCTGACATTTGTGCACAGAGATGTGCTTTCCAGTTTATTCTATTGTGCTTTACTCTTTTTTTTTTCTTCTTCTTCTTTTAAAAGTAGTTCAGTGGAAAGTTTGGATGGTTCCAGGCGAGTATCCTTTAACACCACCAGAGAAACAGCCTGAAAAACTGGAAATACATCTCAGTGTTGCCAGAGGAGTTACGGGTTGTGGGTTCCTTGCTTTTGCTTTATTTAATGTATGATATCTCAAAAAAAAATTAGAATAAAAACTTTTAAAAAGGACAACTTTCACTGGTAGCACCAGCAGCTGCACTTCTCTCCACCTGG
>VZTH01005819.1:0-26088 GCA_013397815.1 Aleadryas rufinucha
CCCCTCCCTGCGCGGCCCGGCCGGGCCCTGGCGCAGCGGGGCGGCCCCGGCGCTGAGGGGCGGCCCCGGCCATCTCACCGCATCTGTGATCATTATTATCAGGGTGCTGCAGCGCGCCTCGGCTGAGGGGACGGTAATTTCTGGGATTGTCGATATCCATGAATAATTCAAGACGCTGCCGCGGAGGCTGAGGAGTCCGCGATAAGGATATCTAGAGATCAGCGGAGGCTCCAACTTTTTGAAAGTGAAGGGGAGAGTGTTAAACTCGATCCCTGGCGCCCGGTCCGCCTGTAGCAGCCGGTCCTCGCGTAGCAGTTCGCATCCTGGAATGCTCTGTGCAGCTCTCCGGTCCAGCAGCTGAGCTCAGGTGGTCCAGTGCTCTGGTCCAGCTCCCTGCTCAAACAAGGCAGGGTCAGCTGGGAGGTACGAGCTGTCTGTCCAGGGCTTCATCCCCTCCGGTCTCGAAATCCTGCAAGACTGGGGGATGCACAGCCCTACGGAAAACCTGCTGCACTGCTTGGCTTTGTGGGGAAAAGCATCACTGATAGGCAGTCTTGTTTCAAGACTATGACAATTAACTCCTGTCCTCCTACCCTGCAGCCCTGAGAAGAGCCTGACTCCCATCTTCTTGAAAACCTCCTTATAGGAATCAGAAGGCTGCTGTCGTCACTAGCTACATAGCTATTAGAGGATCCCATGTAGCCCTCTTTTCCCCATGCTGAACAAACCCCATTCCCTCAACCTCTCTTAACAGGGCAAGAGTTCCAGTGTTCAATCAATGTAATGCCCTTGCTGGACTCATTCCAGTTCATCCATGGCTTTCCAGCACTGTGGATCCGCAGACTGGAGGCAGTGGGGCCTAACAAATGGTGATCAGAGGTGATTGTCTCCTCTCATTCTGTGGCTGGTACACAGGATGCTGTTGCCCTTCTTTGCAGTCTGTGCTCCTGTCTTATGTCCACCAAGGCCCCCAAATCCTTTTCCACAGAGCTGCTCCCCACCACTCTGCCTGTATTTTTGATCAGGGTTCTTCCTTCCCAGGTGAGAGACTTGACATTTATCCCCGCTGAATTTTGTAGTTTCTGCTGGATAAACCACTGAGGTACTGTTACTACTATTATCTAAGCTTGACCATCCAACCAGTTTTTTATCTGTCTAGTTATCCACTCATCCAAACTGTGGTATCTCACTTTGGATATAAGAACACTGTGAGACAGGGTGTTAAAAGCTTTTCAAAAGTCAAAGTGCCGCCCTTGCATGCCTAAATTCAGACGTTTTGTCATAGAAGGCAAATCAGACTGTCACATCAGACTGGTCAAGCAGTTGGCAAACTCATGCTGCTGACTCTTGCAAGTTTCAGCATGAATCTTGGGAAGGAGCATGGTCCAAAGCCTGGGGATGGTGGTGTTCCTATCTGGGCACCAACACACTTGTGAATGTTTTTGTAGTGTTTTTACCTTCTCATTTCAAGACCTAGAAAATATCAAGAATGTCAAAGAGCAGTTTGCCACTGATGCCAATGCTTATTGTTCTTGGAGCTTTCTGTTGACAGTGTTGGTGGCTGCATAACCAGCTAAGGATGACACATTACCAGCTGTCTATTGGTGAAGGGAAACTCTGGCAGAAAAGGGATTTACTCAACATCGCACAGCATGTCTGTTGTCAAGCAAGAGAACTCAGGATGTACTCCCTTCTGGTCACATACTCATCCCCAAATGCATCCCATGGTAACTAATGCCAAGAACATAGACTTCCATTCAAACTTGTGAGACAAATAAATACTTCTTCCATCCAGTGACCTCAGCTTAAGGTTTCATTGCATTATAAATATACATGTCTAACATGTATAACAAAAAAGCAACACAATGGTGAAGTGAATTATCTGGATTGCAACATGCACTTGGCTCTGATAATAAGCACTTACGGGGAACGTGAGCTCATTGGGGAATGTTAAAAAAACCTAGGATGACAGACTGAAAAATGCAGGTACATGAACTGAGATGGCAAAGCTGGCAAAAATATTGTTGTTGGAAATGGAAAGTAAACATTTATTTTATGTTTTTATGGGAAATTTCTAGATGTGTGTGGTTTTGTTTTGATTTTAAAAATACTACATTTTAACATAAATATAGCAATACAGCTCTCATTCACATTTTAATACCTGCTGTGCCATTTTAAATTTTAAAATGCAAAAAGATAGGACAGTGTCTTTCTCCTCTTATTCTCTTCCCGAATCATCCTTGTTTCACCTAGGAAATCACTGATATGTCTTTGTCAGATGTCTTCTTAAAGGTACAAAACAAAGCATCTAGGTTTTCTGTATGTGTGTAAGTAAACTAAAAGGAATCCAGTGTAACATGGGGAGCCAGACACAGAAGGTGAAAACAGTATAGTATGGACTTCCATCCTATCATCAGCTCTGCCTTCTGTATTTTCTAGTTGTTCGGCATGTTCTGCTTGTGAAATGGCTGTGCAATGCTTCTAATGTTGCATGCTGTCTCCAGAAGAGAAATGAGGAGTTTCTCATGCTGTGCTTATGTACAGTTCTCCCAAATTAATTTAGAATATTCACATGTACATAATAGCTAACATATGAGAAGGCTAATTTCCACATAATAAACAGGCTAAATCATTTGCTTAGTTTTTTTGATATATCCAACCAAGTCAGGGTTTTCTGGTGGGGTTTTTTTTGGTAGTTTTCTTTTGTCCTCTTTGTCCCCTCATCTCTATAAATGAACTGCTCTTTGTGTTGCTTTGATCCAACAGAAAAGAAAGGCATTATAAAACGAGTCCATTAATAACATTTGTAATATTTATCAAATAACTATTCATCAGATTAGAGAGTGGCAGGGCCTTCCAAGGTGTTAAACAATGGCATAATGCCAACAGGGAGGTAATCCACCAACAATATTAAAAAGATATGTAACGCAATACAACAAACACATTCTGCAGCTCTTTGTCTAAGAACATACCTATGGTCTCCTTGCATGCACACTGCGTTTGCAAAGAAGTTATGCAACCAGACATGGTGGGTGGGATACTCCATTTCTAGATTATTTTAGCCCAGATTCTTTTGCAGTTCCCTGCACTTAAATCCAGAGTGGCTTGGATGTGGTAGAGTTACATCAGTACAAATCAGGCCAGTATTTGGCTCTTTAGTTCAATACTTGGATACTGAAAGGTAAAAAGGGACATTTCTTTTTTTATTACAACTTCTCAGCAAGCATTTTGCCACAAGCAGAAAGCCATTATTATGTTTAAGCAGTGCTATCACAAACCCCAGCACATTTAGGAGCTATCATGGGCCACTGCCTAATCCAAGACAACCACTGTCCTCTAAACTGAGCAACAAATTGACACTATTAATGTTAGAAGTCAGTATCTTTGTCTGATCATCAAAGTTTACATTTCAGGATACTTCAGAAGGTACATCTCTCCTCACACAGAGGAAATAAGGAAGAGCTTGGTTGCAAGTAATTATTGCTGTGCAGAAAACAGCACCTGGAGCGATTGGCTTCCCTGGGAGTTGGGCCCAGGTCTGCTGGCTGGCTGGCTGAGTCATAGGACTAGTCAGCATGACTTCACAGCCTGTAATCTGGGTAAAACACGGGAAACCACCTGTGGCTACACTAAGGCGAGGCATTCTGTTATTGCAGGATTTGCTATCTGTCTCTGAATCTAATAGCTTGTTTCCTAACTGTGCACTGATTTGAATGTATTTGTTTTATTGCACTTGTCAGCGTGATGGGTGCCAAGAGTGAAGTTATGTTGGGCTAGGAAATATAGGGTATTGCAGTCTTCAGTATGTACTAGGTCCTTTTCCTCAGAATATTCAGAACCTACCAAAGTCTCAGCATTTTAAAAGACCCTTGCCCACTTCATGGTGATGCTGGATTTGCTTGAATGCTGATAACACAAAAAAGTGTTGGCAAATTTTAGCTGCAACCTGTTCACTCTCTTTGTCCAAGGAAATGGAAGGAAAACCCCAAATTTTATGTATCACTGTGTAGGCTAAGAAGCAACACAACAAGCCCAGAGAATGGTAACCATGAATGCTGTTGCTGTGCAATGAAACTGATTGGGTGCTTGGAACAGAGATGACAAAGCACTATAAAAACCACTGTAAGAGGACGTCTATAAACCACCAAGGGACTAGCAGAGGTGTAGTATACGTAACACCCATGGTATTGTCTGAGGGGCATATGTAGATGACAAAATATCCTTCCATGGCATTCCAGGAGATGTTGTATGATACAGACAAGTCCATGGGACCCGATGGGATGTACCCTACAAGTACTGAGGGAGTTTGGGGTTATTGCAAATGTGCTTCAATTATCATTAAAAGGTTGCAGTGATTGGCCAAGGTTTCTGCACAATGTAAGAAAGCACATCATCCCTATCTTCAAGAATGGCAAGAAAGAGGATTCAGGGAACTGGACCTTATCAGTCTCACCTTGACTTTGGGGAATGTGATGGAGAAAATAACCCTGAAAATAATTTCCAGTTATTTTAAGATGGTGTTTGGGAGTAGTCAGCACAGATTTACAACAGAGGAAATCATGTCTAACCAACCTGATAGCTTTCTATGAAGAGCATCTCACTGGATGAGGGGAGACTAATGGACAGGGTCCCAGACAACCAGGTCTAGGTGGTCTGCCTCAGCAGGGGGGCATTGGACAAGATGTACTCCAAAGGCTCCTTCCAGCCTCAGCTATTTTGTGATTCTTTAAAATGCATCTGTGGCATTGCTAAGGACTACAGTTTGTGTGTGTGCTTGACGCATACACCAAATAAGTAATTAAAATGCATGATAGGAGATAAACACTACCATGTTTTAGGAGCATCTATAAACAGGAGTTCTGTTTTGTATTCCGTGGCCCAGGCAGCTGGAAAAGTGGATCTCTGCATACACCACTTAATTACTAGCACAGAGAATGATACTTTCTGTTTGCTCTAAGTACAGGTACATGGGCAACAGATTTTGAACTAAGTCTGTGATAAACAGTAAGTGCTTTGGAGTCCTGAGCTGCTCAAGTAAGTGAATCCCAGGGCATTCAATATTAATTCTGACTATTCAAGAAACAACCTAAAAGAGAGGCAGATCCTGGAAAGAAAATCAGAAATCCCAATCTAGTAGCTGTGCTTCTATCTGCTTTTATGTGCTTTTACTCATTTTCCTTTTATTCATTCTTCCCATTCTTAGGAAATAATGGTGGCAGAGAGTGACTTGGAAAAAACATATATGGAGAACTCTGTGGAGAATAGTTGCAATCAGGCCCCTTGTGATGAAATCTATTGCACTTTGCTGGCTGCTGTCTGTGCAACGGTTTTGTTCCACAACTCAGAAAAACAGGAAATCTCTGCACTGGCCACCAATTCTGTGGGGTAACAAATCACTTAGGCTTATTAAAGACAAGCACTCATAGCCATGTATCAAGTGTATACAGAAGTGCATAATATTTTTAGGTTATTTATAAGGAGATGTCTTGAATGGGCCTGTTTTCCAACACTCACATTAACCTGTTTATCACCTTCAAGAACCTTGCTCCAGTACAGTGCTACCCCTCTGCTAACAGCCCTGACATCACACTCCTCTTAAGACCAGACAGACCTATTTGAGAGTGTTGTACATACTTAAAAATAAAAACTCAGAGAAGTAATAGGCCAATTAAAATGCTACAGATGCAATGCTGGGAATATGGCAATCATACTTCAAAAATCTGTTTGCTGTTGTTTTTATGACTGCGTGTTAACTCCATTAAGTTTTAATGCACACTGGAATGCTGTGAATGACAAGTGGCAAAAATTGCTTTGAAAAAATTCCTTGCTGTGACACTTTAAGGAGGACATTGCATTAACAGTTTATTTCAATAATACAAACTTCTGAGAGACTGGAAATTAAGTGTTCCAAATGAGCTTTAAATATAGCACAAGAAGTTTCGATTTTAATGGACAAAGCCTGTTCCCACTAAATGTACCCTTGTACTGCCAAGAGGGCTTTGAAATAAAATAAAGTGGCAAGTTTGAGGCTATTAGTGTCAGAGTCAGACAAGCCAAGCAATTGTAAATTAAGCTGATCTCGGTATTAAAGAAATCTCTTTGCATGAACTCTTATGTTCCCCTTCACTCTGGAAACCAAAGTTATTCCCTTGAGAAGGTACCTGGCTTCTGAGGCATTTGCTGAAGCATGAGAAATACTATGGATGACTGCTTGAATAATTTCCAGCTAACAAAGTATCTTTATTTAAAATCTGATCTTCATTAATACTCAAAGGGCAGAAAAAGAAAATTAAATTCAAAGAAACTTATAAAAGCTTCTTGTAAAATAATGGTATTCCTCAGCAAAATCTTAGGGTTAATAACTACAGATTAGTCAAGTCTATAATGCTAGACTGAATCATCACAAGAACAGTTTTTTGTAGCATTTCCTTCTTTGGTAAACCCCAGAAGGTATCACTTTTCATTATGAGGTAAGCAAAGTTTGCCGACAAAGATTTTCATTTCAACTGAAAAGGAGGACACAGAAAATGATCAGCAAATGGGAACCAAAAAACCAAAGCTTTCACTTTTAAAAGTCTGTGACAAATCAGGACAAGTCAATGAAATTACAGTCTCCATCTCTGAATGGTCTCTTTGTCCAAGTGGCTGCAACGAACAACCTGATCATAACCCTCATGTAGTGTCTTGTCTGGCACCCCTCTGGGTGCTTTGGATGCCTTAGGGCCTGGCAAACGCCAGTGGAGGTCTGGACAACTGAATGAAACCTCTGGTATAGGCCAGGGAGATACTGGGTTTTGAGGCCCTGGTGATGGTACCGACTGGACCTCCACTGCCTACAGCAGAGTTTAAAGATCTGCCCGTGCCAGCCCTGACACACAGACACACAATACAGGACTCTGTCTCAAACTTACCTCCTCTAAAAGGCAGAAAAAGCAGTCATGGTAAAAAACCTGTTCCGTTTCTCCACTTATGATGGCAGCTGAATCAGGCCAAAGAAACAGACCTTGCAGAACTAAGTGCAGCAGAAGACATGAAAGGTTCCCAAACTCTTAAACCACATCTTTTTGTTCCTGTGTTAATAAAGCCAACTCTTCACATAGCGGGACTTGTTGATGGGACAGTCTGAGGACCCCTTTCTTGTTATGTCAACACAAAGAGCCTACATGTATGTGCCAGTAGGCCTCCTTTGACAGCGTTGCATTCCATTTAAATCTCTTTTCTGCTTGTTCTTTGATACACTTGGGATAAGATTCCCAAATTTACTGCACTATTTATCCTCAGTCACTACGTAGCTTAGGAATTGGTTAATAAATCTATAAGCTAGAGATACTAAAGCCTAACTTCCCTATCCTAGACTGATGTCTTAGGGGGCCACACATGAATCTTGAATTATTTTCTTCACAGTGAGACAGATTCATCCAGAAGAATGAAGCATGACTCTACCTTGCCTTATAGCCCTGAGGTTACTACAGTCTTCTGGGCAGTAGAATACACGAATTTGAACCCTCTTAGATTGTAGAGAAAATGCCTCTCTCAACCTTGCAAAGTGTTTTCTGCACTGAACTGTTCAATGTCTTACTGAAAAGGGCCTGAAAAAAAAACCCCAAGCACCCACACGTCAATCTATTGCAGGTGAGTACTTCTCCTTTCAAACACTAAGGGGCAAAAGCAGCAATGTTACTGTTTTCTACTGTTAATAAGAACCTCCAATTGTTTCTCTGCTGCATTTTGAGGTCCTTTAACCAAAACTGTCCACATGTTTCTTCAGGAAAGGACAAGGCCATTAGCTTAATGCTATATTGTTTGCACCCAAGACTTCAGTAGATCTCTCCTGCCATATAATCTTTAGTAGCAGCTCTTGAAAACTGTGGAAGCAGAAACTTTGTATTTTTATGCTAAAGCTGAAATTAATCCTGAAGCAGAATTCTGCATAAGGAGTGGTTTTCTTCAGCCTAAGACACATCAGAAACATAAAATGCCACTCTAAATGTTGATATTCTTATAAATTTGGTGACATATGTGTACTAAAAAATGAAACAAAAATATTTTGCACAGGGCTCTACCAATTACACCTGCAATATTACTAGCATGACCAGCAATGGCCTCAGGGTACTAATAGGCTCTGATTGCCCTTATCAGCTGATAACCACCTTTTTTTCTGCAATACCCCTCTGCAACCTCTTCTCCTCTTCCTCCTGGGGATTTAAGCTGCCACTCAGCTCTGACACAGCACAGCTGCATAACCTATTGCAGCTTAGCCACTCTGCTGTTTGCTGCCTGCATCCTGGAGTGGTACCTCAGATGGCCAAATCAATGAAGCTATCCCAGAAACAGCTGGCACACCCAGCTGACAGATCCAGACACCTGCAGGACAGCAGAACCCCACCACTTTCACTGGTGCTACTATTTTTATCACTGCACCCAACTTCTATTCCTAATTCTGCAAAACTCTGCAAAACCAGTACAGTGAGGAGCATGCTGAAATGTAAAATCTTTAGTTACGTACTGAGAGCATTCAGGTAACTGGAGCTCCAAGATCTTCTTGCCTTTACCTGCAGTACTTGAGTCTTCAGAAAGATAAATATAGTGTCAGAGCCTTCTGATGACTTTTTAATTCCTGATGATTTGCACTTTAACTGCTTAACAAAAAATGGTATTTACTAAATAGAAAATTATTTCTACTTGTAATTACTGTAACTTTCATTTCAAAATTGCTACAAAATCAAATTATAAAAATGTATTTTTAAGGATATGCTAGTGTTACTGTTCAAAAAAACCCAGCCAATACCAGGTAAAAGGTTTTATTCTCAAAAAAAAGTCAGCAATATAAAATATTTTAACATTCTGTTTAAATATTGGTGACAGATTATGCATTTCCTCAAATAAAGTGCTGTTTTTACAAATAGGTATTTCATTTTTACTTTTACTGCTGTTCTAACCTCATAATATTGAATAGATAAAGTATATTTTGGTTAATGAAGAATGCAGCATTACTTCTTTATATTTCTTCCTATGAAACCATTACATTTTCAATCTGGACTCCTTTATCTGTATCCAATCAATAGAGGCATATTCAGTTTATGTATTTCCCCATGCAGAAGGTGTCACAATTTGTGGTGGTCTTCTTGCCTTCCTCCATGCTTTTGTTGCTCTTGACTGTGCCCCTATAGGTCTCTCATGGTTCTTCATCTACAAGCAAGAGTGGAATGAAACATCCATCTTGTTGCATGTTCATCCATTCTTCCTGCTCTTCTTTATTATTCTTGAATCCAGACCACTGATGCCTTGAATAGTTCAACACTTAGGTTGAACTACACAAGTAATCTCTTTATTATTTTCTTTGACTTTTTGTGGGTTTTGTATTTTAAGCACGTTACTGCAGAAAATCCTATGTCAGTGCAGTCAGGACTAACTTTTCAAATTTTCATTTGTACACTTGGACTTACTTAGTCAGATGCCAAACTTCACCATAAGAAAGAAAGTATTTTGTTCCAGTAGCTACCTTTTAGAAGAAACGGCTTCTTGTGGTTTTAAAGAGCAGCCAGGTGCTGTAAGACAGAGAAAAAAAAAAAAATCTGAAAAACTGCAATGAGCAAGACTCACAGCTGTAAACAAGAGACTAATTCCACAACTACTAGAAACAGACCCACATTTCTCTGATTGTTATACTAGAATCTAACAATTTGATCCTGTAATTCATTTTACTCATCTTAAGACGTCTCCTGTATGGAGAAGGTATAAAAAGTCAAACTCATGTGTGAAAAGGTCACCTACTGCCACAAAGTGTCGAGTATCCCTCTTTTCTCAATGTGCACTTTTCCGGCAAGTGATTACCTGAATCCAGTATGATTTTTATATGCAACTCTATATTGATTTTGCTCCTATTTTTACTTCTCACTCTTCAATCTCTAACTCCCTCCTTTGGATAATTTCCACTTGATATTTTTGACTGAATCCAAAAGTGAAAATTAAACATACAAACAACTCTGTATCTGAAGATACATATGTATCTATCAATATATACAACATACTATGTTATGTAAAGAGAAACCAGAAGACCAGAATTTCCACTAACTATAGACTGAATGGCATCATATTCTTTTTCCATCAAAGGGATAGCTACTCTTCATTTAAACTTTTGTCTGGAGAATATGCAGTTTATTCTTTTGATATCTGTGTCCTGCCTTTGTTCATTGCTGCTACCAGATGTTTGGATTTTCTCTTCTCTTCCCACCTATCAGAAGTGTTGTTTAGATGGTGGAGATTGCACTCATTTGATTGGGTGCATGAATCTTGACACAGCTCCCCCCCCCCCCNGATCTTGACACAGCCCCCCCCCCCCCCCAAATAAACTAAACAATTAGTCCTGGCAATGGGGCGTTCACAAAGTCTAATTTTCTTTTTTACCAGAATCATGTAAGCAAAAAAGTCACCTCAAACCAACAAACAGAAACTTTTCCTGGAGTAATATAATTTGTTAAATCCCATTCTCTCAGAAAGCTGGACTTAATGCCGCCACTTGCTGTTTCACTGAAGTTGGAGGCCAGACAAAGGAGGAGCATTTTGTTCCTCAGAGCAGTCATTTTGCCTCATGCCTCCATGGGCTGGTCATCTGCTCTAAACGGCGAAGCAGCACGGTAATTCTGTGTTTGCTGGACACATTTGCTGGGCTATAAAGCAGCATCTTCCTAGTAGTTTCTCTTATCAAGGACAGGGCGCATTGTCAATTTTCCATGCTGTAATGGTAGCCAAACTACCAAAGTGTCAAAACCCACCAAAATGTTCACTCTTGGAATGAATAATTTCATCAGAATTTTCTAGAGGTGACCAATTAATTCCCATTAAAGAGAGATGGAGGCAACACTCCCCATGCAAGTACTGTTTGCCTATTCAGAATTCATGGTGCCTCCAAACCTAAAGCATTACAGGTCCAGTAACCTCTGAATTATTTACACTGCTCTGCCTTATGCAGGTCAGGCAAGGACTGGCTCATGGAATTCCCAAAGTCTAACCTAGTGTCCCTGGAATGGGGTGGGGAGGAAGCAGTCTCAGTACTACTGACAAAAAGCATATGTTTGTCAAAGCCTGTTGTTTTCTGCAATGCAGAATCATCTCACTTCCAGCCCCAGGGATGATACAGCAACTGATGTACAAAAGAAACTTTCTCCCAACTGTGAGCTTTACTATAATTGGAATAGCTCATCTGCCAAAACCCAACAAACACTCAACAACTTTTCCACAAGTTCTTGTAGTATAACAGCAAGCTCAGGAGCAATGATCTCAGCAGGAGGTGCTCAACCAGAAGCTATGAGAAGTCAGCAACCGATTCTGAACTGCCAAAAAAAAAAATCCAGAAGAAGCTGTAACATGTTCCCTAAAGAAGCCCACTGGGTGCAATCAGTCATACCATCAATCCTCTACTTCTGATGGTCTTCCTTTTATTTATTCTGCTTCACCAACCTACTAGAATTCCTTGAAGGTGCCAACAGTCTTGTAGATAAAAGAGGTCCATTTGATGCCTGCATTTTGATAAGGCATTTCACAAGGTCCAAGGTTAGCTCTTAAGATATTAAGGAACCCACAGGGTAAAAAGAAAATTTCTTGTGTGGATAAATAATCTGTTAGGGAGGAAGAGGACAGAAGGTTGCAGTAAACAGTAATTTTTTCCATAGCAGAGAGATTCACCACTAGTATTTCATAGGGCTCTGCATGAGGATATTCAGGATATCAACAGTATATTCAATACATGATTTCCAGAGGGCATATAAAGTGAAGAGACAAACCTTCCTAAGTTACCCATGTAAATAAAAAGAAAGGTAAACAGAAGACTGGCAAAAGGACTTCATGTGACATCTGTGCCTAAACAGTAAGACAGCAGACAAAATTTGGTGAAGATAAATATGAAATAATATGAAGTAAGGCAAATGGAGAAGATGTATGTGTTTATATAAAATTATAGGCTGTGAGTTCAAACTCAGTGGATCAGCTGGGTTGTAAGAGGTAATTCCCATTAATGCCAATTCAGTCTTCAATTATAGTCAACACAGCAAAGTACCAGAAGTAACTAGGAAAGGGCAAGAGAATGGAAAGTAGAGAACACAACTGAAAAACAAACATCAGTCTGTCATGAAAATCCATAATATGCCTACATTTTGAACACTGTATGCTAGGCTGGTATCCCCTACATCTGAAAAGGTAGTATCAGAAAAGGAAAAGAGAAAAACTATGGTATAGGGAATGACAAAGCAGTCTATAAGCCTTCCACTTGGAAAAAAACATGAATGGAGAAGAGTATCTCAGTGATCTGTGAAATCATCAGTGGCATGGAGGCAGTGAAGAGGAAACAACTGCTCACTGTATCTTCTGATCCAGTATGATAAAGCAAAAGAAGTCAGGACATGGCAAGTTCACAGAAAATGAAAGCAAGCAGCTCTTCACATCAGTGTCAGATGAGACTGGATGAAAAAGTTGAACACAACTGTATGAACCTTGGATCTGACTTGGTACAGCTGCTCTTACGCTCTAAAATGTTACACATTCCTGGAAATTATTTCAAGTTCCAGAGAATGCATATGGGTTCCAATGCTACTTTTTACAATAAAAAGCAGCTTACCTGGTGCAGAAACTTGTTTTATCTACGTGTTCTCTTCCTCTTCTCTGTTAGTGCTTCTGTTTCTGTTTCACACCAAAATCTGTACCATGCTCTCACACACAAAAACCCAAAAGCTAGATCTCTGATGCAGCCTTCTTGCAGCATCTTGTCAAAAGCTCAACAGCAACTCTTGCCTCCATTCTTATAGAAGGATGTTGTCCCCAACTCTGTGCCACCATTCTTGTCCTTTGGTGTCTTCAAGACATTTAAGGCCAGCAAGTTGCTTGCAGGTACATTACTCCTCTATGCTTCTTTGGTTCTTGAGTAATTCCAGTTCTTTTCACCATGTAATCAAATCCCAAATAGCTTCTGCTCACCTAGTAGTACCTACAGAAGAGGCTCTTCAGCTCTGGGATGTTACCAAGAGACATCCAGAAGTTCCCAAACATGCTGACTACACTGAGAATGGAAAGTTGCACAATGCATACAGGGGCATCTGATAGTGTCTTTCAGCCAAGCAGACTACACAGAATACTGGAAGCAACACACACATACTCACTACCCTAGCAACTCCCAGTTTTCCCCAAGACATCAGAATGTCAACAGTTAGCACCTGCTTTCACGTATCTAATGAAGTGCAGCTGACTGAGATTGGAACAACTGAGACTAGCTCATTATTAAGGTTTCCTAAAGCATACAATATCTGAATTATTTAATGTAGCCCCTAAACAAATGAAATTATTTTGTGAGTGGATGAAAGCAGCAAAATAAACAATTGAAGAAGAAGCCCTTTTAACATGGTGAACTTCTCAATGCTAGTCAATGGCTTTAGTTGTTTCCACTAAAACATGGATACAGAAATACACATGTGAATAGGTTATGCCCCATTCTTTAATCTGGAGGAACAGATAAGTATCTGCCTCTGTTTCAGGTGGCTGGCAGAACAGAGATCTGCAATTTTTATATCTGAGAGTGCAGGAAATGTATTCATTAATTACAGGTCAGTAACACCCTCCTGTATGTTTAGGTTACAGACAGTGCATTTTAAAAGGCAGTTTCTCCAGCTCGGCTAGCACGTAACACTGGTGCTTGGAATACATGTATTCCGAAGACTCCAACTACAGGTAATATAAAAATACCACCTATACGAAATAACTAAATGCATACATACATAAATACATAATTAACATAGCTGCCTAAGCCGTTATGCTAAATTGTTAATCTTGAATATATTTATTCTACCTGATCATACTAAAGGGTCTCCTACAAAGAGCATACAAAAGTTAATTATGTATCATACAGGAACACCTCCCACTGATGCTACATATATACATACAGACACTATAGACAGTATACTGTATACTCTGGTTTGCTATACTTACATCCATTCTCTGTGCTTCCTAATGCAAAATACAAATCTTATGCTTATTTCAGATAGTACTGAAGGGTGCATAAACATGTCACAGATACCTCTACTTTTCACGTTGAAATCTTCTCTGCAGTCTCAGCAAGAGACACATAGCATTAACCAGGAAAGCAGCTAACTGGCTTGTTTGTCACATTCTGTCTTCCAGCCAAGTATTAAATAAATATCCACACATTTGGACATTAGGAAGACTTTTTTCACTGAAAGAGTGATTAGACATTGAAATGGGCCGCCCAGGGAGGTGGTGGAGTCACCATTTCTGGAGGTGTTTTAAGGGAAGACTGGACGTGGCACTCAGTGTCATGGTCTGGTTGTCATGGTGGTGGTTTGGTTGTAGGTTGGACTCTATGATCTCAGAAGTCTTTTCCAACCTAACTGATTTTGTGATTTTGTGATTCTGTGATTCAACCTGTAATTCATTTTTCAATTAATTTCAGGTGCTACTTACATTGGGAATGACCTGGCGGTCGTGTGTTACTAACACTACTCTCAAAGGAAGAGTGGAAGTTGTGTATAGTTTCCTGTAAAATCTGTCTCTCTCGACCCTGTAAAAGAGCAATAAAATAAAATTAGGTATTCTTAAATTTCTATTTTAAAAATGAATTTNCACTGAAAGAGTGATTAGACATTGAAATGGGCCGCCCAGGGAGGTGGTGGAGTCACCATTTCTGGAGGTGTTTTAAGGGAAGACTGGACGTGGCACTCAGTGTCATGGTCTGGTTGTCATGGTGGTGGTTTGGTTGTAGGTTGGACTCTATGATCTCAGAAGTCTTTTCCAACCTAACTGATTTTGTGATTTTGTGATTCTGTGATTCAACCTGTAATTCATTTTTCAATTAATTTCAGGTGCTACTTACATTGGGAATGACCTGGCGGTCGTGTGTTACTAACACTACTCTCAAAGGAAGAGTGGAAGTTGTGTATAGTTTCCTGTAAAATCTGTCTCTCTCGACCCTGTAAAAGAGCAATAAAATAAAATTAGGTATTCTTAAATTTCTATTTTAAAAATGAATTTATTAAGAGTACACAACAAATGTGTAAATATGTGTGTCTATGTTCAGTGTACTATTAGAAACAATAACAAATTCTTACCTCACAGACACATATAGAAAACCTTGTAGTAATCTTTTCCTGAAACTACCAGACAACAATATAAACATTTTCTTTATTTTCTTCCTATCTTTATTGCATACCTTAGCATGGAACATCATTCACCTCTCCTAATTTTTAGCCTCATCACTACTGTTGATCTTAACTTAGGGAAATTGTCTTTGTGTTTTGTTTGTCTGAGCTTCCACTATTAGAGAGCGAATGGACCTCAAATCTTAAAAAGCTGCTGAGAAGCTTCAGCAGGCCTAATCAAAGACATGTTCCAGTACAAACTCCCTCTGACAAGAGCACTGTTAACTGTACACATCTTAGCAAATCTGTTTATATTGATATAAAATTCAAAGGCAATAGAAGTGTAAGAAATTAGAGAAGTGCTATTTACCTAATTACAGAGGAATCAAAACCTGTTACATTAACCAAAGGACATCTTTCCTCTTATACTGCATTCTCTAGCTGGACTATTGCAGCCAGATGATTGTTTTCAGCACTGCTGAAATCAATATTCAGAAACTGCAATATTGCTCCTGTTTACAAACAGCTTCTTCACTGGACTAGGAAAGAGTTATTGAAAGAGAACAGGAAGTCCCACAAAGGAAGATTTTTCACTAATCAAATACATGAAACACTTTGTTTGGAAAAAATTAATTTAGCTTTTCTAACTAACATCTGCAACTGAATTTCAAAATGTATGTTGAATTAATTATATAAACAAGCCATGAAATAATTTACTAAGCACACTACTGCAAAATGTACCTTTCCTGCATTCAGTTCAGAAATAGCTGCCAAAATTTGCTGTCTTGATCCATCGGTTTTAATACCCAGCTCTTTCAGATCACCATCAGTAAGTGTAAGAAAAGCTTCCATATCCACCTGCATATTAAAAAAAAAATAAAACTAACAAAAAAGATAAGACAAATTTACCTATACAAATATTCATTACTACAGGTTAAAAGTGGTTTGTTGGGTTTTTTAATCGTATAGACTTACTGCAAATATTGTGCAAAAAGTATTTTTAATGAATTACCAGCACCAAATGGTACACATTTTACCATTCTGTTGAAAGGCTTCTGATCT
Organism: Aleadryas rufinucha; assembly: GCA_013397815.1. Classification (NCBI taxonomy): domain Eukaryota; kingdom Metazoa; phylum Chordata; class Aves; order Passeriformes; genus Aleadryas; species Aleadryas rufinucha. Next base: position 16,203 of record VZTH01005819.1, read on the forward strand.
GCTGTTAATCATTCAACTAATCATGATAGTACATCTAAAATATTAATGGATTTTTAGCTTTTTTCCCCATCAATTTCTATTAATACAGATATATACTCTCCACAGAAATTCCTCTGCCTACAGTAGCAGCTACTTGAATAAGTCTAAGGTTTCTCTCTTTTCTTTTCTTCACCCTTTCCCCCTAAGTATTTTTGGAATTTCAGAATATTGTGTTTACTTTTCCAGTGTCTCCTGAGAAAAACCTAGGTTTTGTTCATATATCAGTTTTTATTATAACACCATATCCATAAGGCTGTGATAAGAATAAATATCTAAAACTTTTCATATTGATAAAACCTTCACACACAAAGCATATTAATTTCTACACAATGCTCCCTTGCCTATCATGCAGGGGAACAATAATAACCCAATATATTGTGATGCAGCTAAATTGTCTGGACTTGTGCTGAATCCTGAACTCTGTAGCAATGTCAACTTAGTGCAGGTCTATTCACTACCCTTTGCTTTGACCAAATAAACACAAAATATTTGCTCACATCTGATCCTGCCTTTAACACTGTAATGAATTAATTTAACTTATTTTCAGCAACATTTCCTTTCATTGCATCCTTCAGCAATGTCACTGGTCTCATCTACCAGGATGCCTACATTCCCCAATTTAATTCTCCTGTTGCTTATGCAGAGCGGATAAAGAAGATAAAGCAGCTATCTCAGTGACTCTCACTCTGCTGTTCTCTATCTGCAGATGAGGCTCCAGCTGTGATTCCAGGGATGATATACTATGTCCTATAAACTGTTTAGCCACATTGGATAGACATACATAGAAAAAGCAGAGTGTAAAAGCAGAGAGGAAAAAAAAACCCTATTTATATAAAAGTTGCAGGTTAAGTGCAAAAAGTTCTGCTATTTGCAGTATCCCGGAGAATGCCACAAATATCACTTGGTCCATGTTTCAAGGTCCTCTCTGAAACCAGGAATGGTTGTAGAAATTGAAATCTGAGATTCTGGATCACAAATCTGATGCAACGTGTTATACTCTACTTCCACTAAAACAGTAAAAAAAAAAGATCTTTTAGAAGAGACATACCTCCTGTTCCTCAAATATAGGCTGATATTTCTCAAGTGACAATTTTTTAAGGATGCCAGTCAGCTCATCTGTAATAACAAGAAAAAAAAGAAATCAACCCCATGGATTAGAAAAGATTTTAATGATCTCAGCATTATGAACTGGAAATATATATGAAAACCTATATTTCCCATAATCATATATGGTAACAAAAAACCAACCACATTTATTCTCCATCAGAAATTGAAATATTGGCTTACTCTGTTCTCAGCTACTTACATATACTCTAATTCCATCTAGCCTTACCTTGCTAGGATAAACACCAATGTATTGCCCTTTCTACCTCATTAAAAGGCTCTTACAAAACCAAACCAGTAAGAACAACTTAGGCACTTCAATGCCCAAAACGCAGGTGCTTGGCCCCAGATGGCTGACCCAGACTGTGCAGGTTAGACAGCAAAACTCCTCAAGCAGGCAAGGAACTGAATGGTGTATTTCTATGACATCATCCAGGAAGGTAAAGTGTAAAGCAAGCAACCACACACCTGCTCATTCAAAACACTGATACAACACAGGTCTTTCTGAACCCTCTTCTCCTTAACGTGCCTGACTTCCAGGCATCTTGAACACAGACAGCTGAAGTCCAGCTAAGACGAAAACTGAAGTTTTACAAGCTCACCTTCCAAGGCTAATAGCACTGAATATTGTCTTTCCTCTTAAAGTCTAAGGAAATTAAATGTTGCAGGACCTGACAATGACTCTTCCCAAACATCTAAAATGTGATTAGTTAAAAAGCATAAATGTACTTTCAGAATAACTTGACGTTACCTCTCTTAATTACACACTACCTCCACACCTAAAGTTTTCTTTTTATTCTTTTGCTGTCACGAGTAACTAACTATCTGTTCTTTCCCCTTAAGTAGCTAAGTGGTCAGTTAAAGTAAGAAATCAGAGTCAAAATTAAGAACATGAATTATTACACTATAAAATGAAACTATATTTAATATTCTGCATATAAACTCACTTTCATTTTAAAGGCATTACTAGTGCATTACCAAACATACTTTGCTTTCATTTATTTCATTTCATCTTTTGACTTTCCCTTTTCTTTCATCATCAGTAGCAACATGAAAGAGAATCTCATATTCTAAGTATCTCAAAAGACATCAAGTACCTCAAGATAAACACACTTTTGAGAACTATTTTGGAAGACTTCTTCTTTACATAGAAGAGTCCACAGACAAGTGAAGAAAAACATTCTAGTTGAGTCTTATTTTCTGCTAGGGTTTTGTTGGGCTTTTTTTACCTTAAGTTCGACTAACTTGGTATGCCTAACATGATTTGCAAAAGTTGACATAGTCTCAGGCTGAAAGCTTTAGTACCCTGACGTTAATCCATGGGAAAAGGTAACCAGTTTTAAAAATGTATCATGGGAACTTCTCCGTATTGTTTGATGAAAAAATATCATCTTAAGAAAACAGGATGTGCATTAGAAGACCTTAGATATATTATTAACGTTTTTTTCTTTTAGGGTATTAGTTACCCTTCTCATTTTTCATCATGCTGGTGTGCTTAGACTGTATGGGAAGAAACTTTCAGGGTCTCTGAGCTCAGAGTCTTATTGTCATAAACAACTATAACACCAAACACCTTTCACATGTACACAGACTGCTTTCGAGTGTAGGCCCTTCATGTTTTCTCTTCCTCTACTCCTCTTCCAGTTCCTGTATTATTACACTAAGGTCGAACAAAACCTGAAACCTCTCACTTTTACAACTCTTGCTTAACATGTTTGTCCTTTGCTTTATCATTCTCATTTGCTCTACACTAATCTTGTCTCCTTACCTACATCCCTGTACTGCTTTTGCCACATCACTCCTATTTAGCACCTCCTTTTATACTAGTCTGTAGTAGTAAGGTAAAATTACCTTTCTCCAAGTTTTCAGAGCATTCTTTTACTCTCACATGGTTTCGTCTTTCATGATTCTCTACATCACTGGCTCTCAGAATAGGGCCAAGCTGTTGATGGTCCACCAAGTGGTTGCCTAAAAAGAAACAAAGAACACCTCTGAACCCTGCTGCCTACTGCTCCTTCACAGTAACAGTCAATGCAAATCAATTTTCTTATTCATTTAAGTTCACTTGAAAGAAAAGAAAAGTTAACACTGCAGACCTTCTGTACTTATTCTTCTGATTACTGCTTGGCATATCAGCATTTGTACTGCTACTGCTGAATAAAATCAGAGTCAGAGAAGCCCTTGAATTAAAGGAGCACTTAACCACAAAAGCTTAAAAACACAATGAACCCAGAGCCACTTGAGCTTCTGACAAACAACCTTTCCTCTGCTACAAGGGAACTCACAGTATCCTGGCATTAGTGTGCAGTCACAAAACCCAGCTTCACTGGGTGAGAGAGCAGCTGATGGCCTGGGGAATTCACCTCGTTATCCAACAGTGAGTTCTCTTCCTTTTATGTATCTCTAAATCGACAACTCTTATGTTATCAACACATCATTATAAAATGGCACTAAATGTGGAAGGATTTGCTCCAGCAGTCACTAGAATATGTTACAGCTAAGCCATGAGAAGAGGACAGAAAGAGGGTCAAGCATCACCTGTCTTTAGTGTCAAATGGAATTACAGGGTTAATGGACAAAGCTGGCATAAGTGAAAACAAACAAAAATCAATAGAGACGATTTCAGAAAAAACAAAAATAGTACAAAATGCCCGCACTTCTGATTTAAAAGGTTCTGAGTCAAGTTATTTTCTTCACTTTTTTGACATATTTACAAGAGAAAACAAAGTTCTTGATAGCCTGTTTCCAATGCAGTAAAATGACTTTTTAGAAGTTGTAATTTAGACCTAGAAGTCTAGTTTAAAAGGTATTAATCTTACTGGAAAAGTAATAACATTATCACTCTTTCTTACAACTTTAAGTTAAGAAGAGGTTGTAATAAGGCTATTTTTGCGATTCAGAAAAATAAATGTACTACATTTACAGTACAGCTCTTAATCAACTTCATGCAGCTATAACTTGCTATGAATAAAAAATGTATCTTTGCAGTGATGTGCTTCCCTGCATTTACTAAAACAAACCAAAAAAATTTCTAGTTTTGTACCCTCAGCAAAGGGTGAAAAAGAGAACCTAAGCCATGAAGGGGGAAAAGGAAGGAGGCCATGTAAGAGTGGCCTACAGACATGTTCTACGCTAGCTTTGAGACGACACCAGTCTCTCTGTAAACGGAAAGAACCAAAGGTTTTGGGAGAGAAAAAGGCAGTTATTGCAGGAACGCCAATCTCACTGTAAGAAACACCATAATATATTTTCTAGAAAGAAAAGAGACCTCATTCTCATGCACATACACACACACAGTCCAGTACAGTTACAGCTTTAAACATGTAGTGCCCTTGATGAATGAATCTCCTGTAATTACAGTGAGCTACTCACCATCCTCTGTAATAGTACCACTGCTGGAGCCGTTGCTCTTGGTGTGTCTGTGAGAACAAGAGACAGAAGACTCCGTGTTTTGAACCTTAGGAGATGGGGAAGGTGACGGGGAAGGTGTGAGAGTTGGTGATGTGCTTTTAGACGTAGATGAAGTCCCAGATGGAGGTCTTTTGTTCATTTCCAGTTTTTGCTGCAGTTAATGATACAATCATTTCAGTTAAAAAATAATCCAAAAAGTGTTTACCTATATATGATGCTTCAATATTACTTAAGCTGCCTATCATTTCTGCAGAGCATGTAGTCACAACCAGAAGTTTCTGCTTGATCTATATTGAAATAATTGGAGCAACAGTGATTTTATCCCAGATGAAAGTCTGTCTCCTCAAATTCATCAAGAAAAATATATTTATTAAGGCTGTAATTTTCTAATAAGAAAACTATTTCTTGTAAAGCAATACTGCCCACAAGCACTACAATTATTCTTTTTCTAAAAGGACTGTTGTGGTTTAAGTCCAGCTGGCAACTATGCACCACACAGCCTCCCCACCTCTCATGGAATGGGCAGAAGCAAAAGTAAAACTTGCAGTTGAGATAAAAACAGTTTAATAACAAAAACAAAGTAAATTACTTTGACTCTGAAAACAGGGATTTTCATTCAGAGATTTCATTAAATAAATAAAGTCTCAATTAGAGATTTTCAAAGCATATTAGATGCTAATTTAAAGTAGCACTTCATGCTGGATTAACCAGAAACATGTAGCAAGCATAAACTAATGGGCACATTAAACCCCTCACTGCACTGGAATGGAAGTTTCCAGCCAACCCCCAAATTTATTATTACCGAACAGGATTCAAGTGATTTATTAAGAATTTTGCAAATATATAACATATTTGGAGGCATGGAAAACAGGAACACACGTGAGTTAAAATGGGGAATAAGAATATATGTCTGTACACGTATCATCAGTTTTTTCCAAAAACAGTCAGTGCACCTCATCTCCTAAACTCTTTGATCTACATAAATATTTTGATGTCTGCACTGTATGACCCAAAAAGAAGGTGATTTTTTTCCTGGATTCCTGAATTCAGAGTTTAACTCTAAGTACCTTTTGTCACTCGGGCTACTACAACAAACTGATAAAAAAGTTGATCTGGGTAACAATGCAAAAAGTGAGAATGACAGTGGTTCCCGTCTTTACAATTTTGCTTCTGTGCTGTGGCATAAATTGAACTTTTCTAGTTAATGAAAGAGATGCAGATTTATAACATAAAACTTATTTGAATGACAACATTCTTCCATTACTCTATCCCATGTCGGAATATAACAATTCCTTAGCCCTGCACTGAATTGACTAGAAGTAACACAGCATGATACAAACCTGAGAGGTCTCTGAAGAGCATCATGAACTCATTTCAACTTTCTGTCCCAAATTTCCATCTAAGTTGTTACTGGCCAGTTGTGTTTCAGAACGGTCTTCCCTCCCTAGCACATAGTCTGCACCTACTTAAATTACATCATCCTGTAAAATGGTACCCATTTTTTTCTTTTCCTTTCTTTAAAGCTTGCAACATCTCACCTCTCATGGATAAATTTAGCAAAATTGATCAGTGTAATATCACTGCATTTTTAGATCAGCTATTTCCAAGTTTAGACAGCATGATCCTAATGAGAGGACACAAGCCATATCTCAATGGATACAGACATTAAATTTCCAGCATTTACATTGCTGATTACAACAACAAAGTAGAATGCTAGCTTTTGCAGCCAGTGTGGATCCATATTTGATTGTGTTCTCCCAAAAGAAATCTCCAAAAGTCACCTCAGTTGCGTAATACATGAACATCAATAGTAAGATCCACACTATGACATGTTCTGTTACTGGTGGATAGAATGAAACTCTTCTACATATCTAAGCAAAGACCACTGAAAAAGCTGTTGCCTTTCCAAAACAGTGGCATAAATGTTGTTTAAAAATCTTTTGTTCAACAGCATGATGAACAGCCTTTCCAGAAGATGATCTGCAGCACAGTGCACTTGACTACTCTTTTATCCCCTAATGTATCCCAGTGTGAGTGGAAACAGTAGTGAAAACTTCTTAGTGGCAGCATTGTTGCAACAAAAGGCCGCCGGATGTGCAGCCCAAAGCTCACAGGCACAGGTATTATCTCTTGGTGGGCTGATTAACATAACTGGAGAAAAATGAGACTTTTGGGGGGCTCTTCCCCCCAAAGGGAAGCTCAAGGAGCTCTTCAAAAATTATTTGCAAGCTAAAAACAAGTTGAGAGGACATGCTGAGAGTTTAATTAAAACACACTGATCAGACCACCTCTGAAAGAAAAAGCATTTGGTAGCTGCTCTGCAGAGAAGACTTTAATGAGGGAAGAGGATGATAAAGGGGTTTTGTCCACAGGAAAAAGAGACGGATCATTTATAACTCAGGGAGCAGTTATATGGGATAGAAAGGGAGGAAAAATTATCATATGCCAAAGAATTGGTATGAACCTTTAGGCTTTGGTGGCCCAGCTGAGTTAAGAAATTTTAGCTCCCAATCTCACCTTTGAAAAGGAACCAGTAGCCCCTCCAAAATCAGGACTGACAGGTCAGAGACAAAGTGACTATTCATGGAAACTGTTTCAGCACTGGTAGTTGCACCTTTTTCTGATTTTTGTCCTCCAGAAACTTCCATGAAATTTCTGAGCAACTTTGCAATTTCAGAACAACTTCACAATTTCATTTATCATTTTTATGTACTGATTAAATAAAAATATTGTGTACTGTTGCCATATAAGACATCACAGAATGAGAATGCAAGTATTAAATTTATACTCTGGTCATTTTCGTTTCCTCAGGAAAAATTTCAAGGTACTCACTGAAAGATGCAAAGAAAAAACAAAACAAAATGAGCTGCTTGGAGATTACGTAAGCAAAAGTTGGAGAAATTTTGCTCTTGCTTACATACTCTAACATTTGCAGAATAGGCATTAGAACATAAACCCCGAATTATGTTAGTGTTTTCTGTCTCTTGCTCTCTGAAACGCAACGTTTCCCTGTGTAAATAAACCCATCAATTTCTCAATAGCATGTCACATCTTCTGTTATGATGCTGCTTTCTAATTTGTGTCTCTGCAGATCTTCAAGATTTAAAATCTTAACTCTCAAAAATGGTGTACAAAGTAGTTAAGAACTTCAAAGTACATGCACAAAAATGTGCAGGTCATGAGGGTAAAGGGAAAAAAGGGAAATTCATTCCAGGGAATTGACAGGTAAGTCAGCACAGATAGTACGGCCTTGGGAGCAAAACATGACTTTGGTGATGACCTACTGTTTAAAAATAACACCTCATGGAGCAGACTGGATACATGCATATTGTTGTGCTCAGCATATCCTGGTACAAATTATGTCATGCTCTGCATTCAGGGTGAGCCTTTGAAGGGAAACTAGCTCGAGAAATTAACTATACCACTTCGGGGTAAAATCCAGGAATAACTAACATAAAACACTGGATCTGGACCATAGAAAGAAATAATGAGAAACCGCAACAGTGCAGATCAACCCTAAGATCAAGCCTTACATTTACTATTTTTTAACATAGAGTGAAATTAATAATAAAGTAAAATCATGTTTTATTATTAGGTTTCATCTTCTGTAGACTTACACTTAAAGTCAGGTTTGTAGAGCTGAAAAGTTTCCACTGACATAACAAGTGCTCATTCATTTTTGGTTGTGCACTGTTGTGCACCAACCACCCATAACTGAGATATGACCTATTAAAATTAGCCAATTTCAAAGTGCAAAATTTTACATTTCCTGTTACCTTTACAACATGTCCATTGCCAACAATCTGAGCACACTGCAAATCCGACAGAGTAGATGAAGGAGTTGACTGGACTGGACTGTGCTGTTGGCTGGGTTTCTGTTCAGGTAAGCCTGCTGCTTTTCTTCTTTGTGCTGCAATCTGAGACAAAACATTATCTGCACTGCCACCTAAAACAAAATATAAAATAAATCCAGTAAAGGAAACTAAAATTTTGAAAGCTTGCTAACTCTCAAACATTCACTTTCATTTAAAAACTGACTGGATGAAGCAAAAGACTATTGTAAGGTTCAGATGTGTCGAGCAGCTTTCAGAAAAAAAAAACAAACAAAAATCAATTGCAGAAGAGAGAAGCCAGCCCTGTCTGTACACACACACAGCTGACACCCTTGGATACAGCTTTCGTGAGCCACTTCACCATATTGTCCTCAACAACTACCAGGTACAATGATTGCCACTTTGGTCTTAATTGAAAACTTATTTTCATTTTAAACGAAAAGTAAGTAACATGCGTAGGAGTCAGCTCTGTCACATGCATGGTGCAATGAACCAGCATCCACCTGATCCACCAGGGGTGGACCCAGCAAAATCTGCATGAGATGGGCTGATCACTGAGACTTCTGTAACAGATGTGAGGCTTCTCTTCCGTTAAGAAGACGTTCGAAGGCCAATCCCGTGTCCACTAAATTCACAGAAGCTTTGCTTCTATAGTGGTAGGAGTGCTCGGAAAAGGCTTAATATCTTCTACCATCATCACAAACACTAACTTTTTACCTGAATCAGATACCAATTACTTTCTTATTAAAAATGGTACCTGATCTGTTATGCAGTTCTCCTCCATGCCTGTTAATTCCTGCGATGTTATTGGATCCACCAGAAGAATGAGGAGAATGGTTGAAGTTGCTGGAATTTGAAGGAGATGCTGGTCTTCTTGCAAATGTTGGTAATTTGACTGGTCTAGTACCTTTGCTAACAGACGTCTGGAACACAAAATGAAAAATAATTTTGTTCTTTCTTGATTGAAAAAAATAAAGATCAAACTCCAACTGCTATTTTATTTATCCCAACTTTGGAAACTTTCACTGAAGAACAAAAGGGATATTAGAAAGAATTTTATTTTACATATACATATATACTGAACATATATATATATGTACATATACTGAATATATTTATTCAATGAAAGAAATTACACCATATTAAGCCATTAATTCTTCTTAATCTTTGGCCAACACAAATGAGCATATATGATACACATGAGATATGATATACACAGTATAATGAGCAGTAGGGAAGAATAGAAAATATATGTGAAATTTCTTTCCTGCAGAATCCTGGCTTTGTCTCTCCCATCTTACAAAGCAGCTACCACCAACTTCTCATCCATCATATCTCTGTTTCTTACAAACTAAGCTGCAAGAAGTGATATAAACTTCTCTTCACCAGTTACATTTTTATATTCCTTGCAATCTAAACAGCTAGCTGCACCACTTTATTGAGTTTTATTAACTGAGGCACTACTGAACTAGTTATACACTGTAGTGGTTTCAGTTCAC